>PVJI01009383.1:0-65745 GCA_004026765.1 Micronycteris hirsuta | reverse complement strand
ATGGTCCGCGGGTCGCCGGGTGCGCACGGCCCCCGGTTTCCCTTGTTCGGTGTCCCAGGCCGCACTCGGCCAGAGATTCGCTGACTGCAAGCTGTTTCCGATACTTCTGGTATGGGCTGGGAAAGGCCTCGGACCCCGGATACAAACAGGCTCCAATTCCCCTTGGTGGAAGCGCCAGCCTCCTCGGGCCAAGGGCCGAACTTGCTCTCCCTCCGTGATACAGGCCGAGTTCCCTGGGCCTCCGATCCCGGTCGCCTACCACTCCTGGTAGCGCACCGCTCCCGGGTCCTGCACCTGCACCGATCCCGGGTCGCGCACCCGACCTCGCGACTGTTGAGAGCAGGGCCTCTCCAAATAGCCACATAGCACCACTGTTTTTCCTCTCTGAAAAATTCTACCTATTTACACTCTCCAGACAAAACAAGCATCTGACTACTCTCAAATCCTAATCTGGCTCCCTCCCCAAGAATCTTGCGTCCGATCCGGGCGGCTGCCGGGTCTGGGACCGAAGCCCCACCCCGCTCCCCAGGCTTGTCCCGATGGGGACCCTTTCCTTCCGATGCTCTCTGCTTACCATTTGAATGTTCAAATTCCCCTGTAATCTTGGGCATCAATCATCATATGTGTTGGAATACTGCTGGGTTTTCTCCCTGTTCCTCAGAAAATCAGCCAGTGGGTAGGAGGACGTAAACTCTGTTCCTCCTAACTCGCCGCCATCTTCCCCCTCATATTTAACAAGATTTAATTCAATTCTCAAACATACAAATAGTTTGGCTTCGCTTAAATAATTTTGATATTTTGACATATTGTAATTTGCATTTCACCTTCAATTTTAAATAGATAATTGTGAATGATTCAGTATGTGGATCAGCAAACATTTTCTCAAAGGGCCAGAGAGTGAAGACTTTCGGCTTGCAGGTTGTTCGGTCTCTGTTATAACTACTCAACCACCGTTGGACAATACGCAAATGAATAGGTGTTTCAGTAAAATTTATTCACAAAAACAGCCGCCTAGCCCATGGGCCTTAGTTTCTTGACCCCGATTTAGTAGATTAAAAAAAATTGTTTTAAACAAAATAAATTGTTTTTAATTTTTACGTTTTTTACATTTATCTTAATTCACGCATTTGATGAAAATATATTTAAATATCATATATTTTCAGTATAACTACATTTTTGAGAGTAGATTACTACTATAAGTAGAACATACATTATGTGAAAATATGAGCTAAATTTTGCTCAAAAGGCAAGAAAATAAATGACATGAAATAAATACATGAATAGTGAATTATGCATATTTTTTTAAGATTTTATTTACTTATGTTTTTAGAGAGAGGGGAAGGGAGGGAGACAGAGAGGGAGAGAAACAGCAATGTATGGTTGCCTCTCACATGGCCCTCACTGGGGACCTGGCCCGCAACCCAGGCAATGTGCCCTGACTGGGAATCAAACCGGCAACTCTTTGGTTCCAAGCCCGCGCTCAATCCACTGAGTTATGCCAGCCAGGGCTGAATTATGCATATTTTTATTTAACTACTCATTCAAAAATCACTGGCTCATCAACAAAGCAATTTGTATTTAGGAATCAAAAATAGGCTTCTTTCTACTGATTTTCAATTTTATCAATTATATTTTGAACTTATTGTTATGAAGATGTCTTTGAATGATGAGAGGATAGATATTTTATGACAGTTTGTTAACTTGATTTAAAGATAAGTTAGTTATTTATATGCTATATAAGCAGTTTATAAACAAACTATTGATTTACCACTTGTAACTATTTCGACATAAGGTGCACGAGCACCTTCTTGCACTTTTGCTCGGGGCCCCACAATCTTTAGGGACCTATCCCCTAGGCCAGGAGCAGGCACAAGTGTCAGAGCTCCGGGCATGTAGTTAAGGGCATGTACTCTGGAATCCAATTTCCCAGGTTCAAATCCTCATTCTGCCATTTGCCTGCTCTGAAACTTTAGGGAAATCATTTATTTTCTCATTTAAGTTTCCTCAGCTACAAATTAGGGATAAAAATATTACCTACTATGCACAGTTGCTGTGAGGATTCAATGGGGATTGAAAAACTGCAAGGACAGGTTTTATCACAGTTCTCGTCGCAGATGCAAAATGTTAGCAGATAAGGCAGATGATGTTAGATGCATGACACAGCAGGGAAAAGGAGTAAAGTAGCCAGTTTGCAAAATAGCACATATAGGCTGGAGTGGCTCAGTGGATTGAATGCCAACCTGTGAACCAAAGGGTCGCCGGTTCGATTCCCAGTCAGGGCACATGCCTGGGTTGTGGGCTAGGTCTCCAGTCAGGGGTGCGTGAGAAGCAACCAACCAATCAATGTATCTTGATGTTTCTCTCCCTCTCTTCTGCTCTCCCTTTCCCACTCTCTAAAAGTAAATAAATGAAATCTTAAAAAAAAAAAAAGAATAACACATGCAATATTCCACCTTTGATGTATAAAGGGAAAATTTTTAAAGCATGTATTTATGGAGCTGGAAGAGGGTGTAGGGAGTAAATAGTAATGGAAAAAATACAATAAAACTGAATCGTTAAAAGAAAAAAACATAGCTTCTTATATAAGCTTAAAATAAATCCAGAGACTATTTAAGAAACTAGTAGCAATAGTTACAGAGGGCACTGAGTGGAGATGGAGCACGGGGCACAGGGGGTGTCACTGTTTACCTGTTTATACGAGGTCTGTCTGGAAAAAGTCCAGCCATTGTTAACATAACAAGAATGGTTTGCGCAACATCAATGTAACCTGGCAGCCAAGGAGAGTGGACTGGAATGTGCATGTGTGAACAATGACAACCTCACTGTACTAGTCAGTGGGGGTGGCAGACACCCTTGAGTGAGCATGTGTAATGTGTGGCTATTGCATTCAAAATAACTAAGTAGAGCCCTGGCTGGTGTAGCTCAGTGGATTGAGTGCAGGCTGGGAACCAGAGGGTCCCTGTTCGATTCCCAGTCGGGGTACATGCCTGGGTTGCGGGCCAGGTCCCCAGTGGGGGCCATGTGAGAGGCAACCATACATTGCTGTTTCTCTCCCTCTCTGTCTCCCTCCCTTCCCCTCTAAAAAAAAATAAATAAAATCTTTAAAAAAAATAACTAAGTAGAGCCCTGGCTGGTGTAACTCAGTGGATTGAGCGCGGGCTGGGAACCAGAACCACACGATCCCGGTTCGATTCCCAGTCAGGGCACATGCCTGGGTTGCAGGCCAGGTCCCCAGTGAGGGCCATGTGAGAGGCAACCATATATTGCTGTTCTTCCCTCTCTTTCTCCCTCCCTTCTCCTCTGTCTAAAAAATAAATAAATAAAATCTTTAAAAAAATAAATAAATAACTAAGTAGAGCAACAAATCTGCATCAAATTTTGTGTTAAGCTTGAACATTCCTCCACAGAAACTATTCAGATGATTCAGAGGGCCGAGCTATGGGCAACTGGTGATTGGCAGCTTCATCAGGACAACGCAGCTGCTGTGCATCACGTCTCGTGCAGAAGTTTTTTTGAGAAACATCAAATCACCCAGGCAACTCAGCCCCACTATAGCCCAGATTTGGTGCCCTGTGACTCCTGGCTTTTCCCAAAACTAAAATCTTCTTTGAAAGGCAAGAGATTTCAGACCATCAATGAGATTCAGGAAAATACGACAGGGCAGCTGATGGCAACTGGGAGAACTGTGTGAGGTCTCAAGGAGGCTACTTTGAAGGGGACTGAGGTGTCATTGTCCTATGTACAATGTTTCTTGTTCCTTGTATCTTCTTCAATAAATATCTCTATTTTTCATATCACATGGTTGGATACTTTCTGGACAGACCTCATATTTTATTTTTGCATTTGAATCACGTGGATTTAATTCTTATCTCTAAAATTAAGTTTAAAATGTAATATTAAAAATGTGTCATCAGAACTGAATGCAATATCGTGACAAATCATGGTAGAGCGGTTCTCTCCCCTTTGACCCGGAAGCTCTTTCTCTGTTGACACACCCTGAGACTGCATGGGCTTGTTTCTGCCTCTGTAGTCAGTGCATACTTCATTCCGCCTGCGTTTCCAGTCAACAGACTCAGCAAGGTCCTTGGCCGGGTCCCTGGCTGCAATCACCTGTCCTGGCCATGCCATGCTATGCCAAGGGAATAGCATCGCAAACAGCTCTTCTCCAACCAGGAAGGCTGCCTGAAGCCCAGGCACAGGACGCACACTTCTGCCAGGCCTTGTGACACATCTCATGCCCCATCTGGGTTCACCTGTTTGGACTTCATGATACCACCTCCTGGCTCTTGACTCCAGCTCTGCTGCTCTCCCTTCTCCTCTTTCACCTGCATTCCCAGATGCCACCTCCAGTCCTGGGCCCCACATACAGAGCCCCAGCTTCAGCCTCGGCCCCTGCCCACTTGGAGTCTCTGAATTCCGGTCCTGGCCTACCAGCTGGTGCACCGAACCTGGCCCAGCCCCTGCTGGCTCCCATAAGCCTCTCGGGGACACATATTGGAGGAAAAGAACAATGATCAGTACAGTCCCTTTGAGAAGCCAGCAGTCTGGAGTTTGGGAAGATAGCTGTTAGAGACACATTTTGGATTCCTGTTCACAGCTTGTGACAGAAATATCTAATAGAGGAAAACTCTACATCTACATCAGAAGCTGAGAAGTATCATGCATATGCCAGAAATGACCAGGACTTTATGCCAGACACAGAAGGACTTCGGGGACCAGCCCCTAGGCCACCTCGCCTGACAGAGGCCCAGCCTCACAAAATCAGCAGCTCTGCAAAAGGGGGAAGAACAATCAGATGGACTCCCCGGGAAGCGGGGTGTGAAACTGCAGCACTCAGCCAAGCATCGAGCACCCCCTGCCCCCGCCCCTGCGCTCTGAAGCCCAGCATGAACCTAAGAGAACCCTTTTCAAACATGACGTGGCAGCAGTCCCACCAGCGCCCATAAATATTTTTCTATTGACTTTTGTTTTACTCTTTAACACTATCCTATGAACTATTTCAATAAACAGTGCAAGGCAAAGGAAGAGAAGTTTCAGAGAGCAGAACAAATCTTTGAAATGTTAATATAAACTCCCAGCCAACTCTGCCTTGGACTGCCAAGGAGGAGCTTGGGGCGCTGAGGGAGACACGGGGCACAAACCAGGCACGGATGTGGCCAGCTGGGCCCTGCCAGCATCTCCTGCAGTGTCGCCAAGTGGAAGAAAGGAAGGTTCCAGAATGAGGGAGGAAGGCCAGCTGGAGTGAGAGAAAGAGAGAGAGAGAAGGCCAAACCAATCAGAGCTGTGAGGTGCCTCTGAGACCCTCTGATCCTCCTCCCCTGTGATAGGGCCTTAAACACTCAGGCTGTGAAACCCAACTGCCTGGGTTCAAATCCTGGCCCTACCACTTACTAGTCGTGTATTTTCAGGCCTCGGTTTAACTGTAACTTAAGGGTAAAAATAGCATCTGCCACCCGGGGGCGGGGTCAGCATTACATGAGACACTCACACAGTGAGTTAGCACAGGGATGACAGGCTCAGTACATGGTGCCTGACATTTCCACAGGCAAGGGTTGGGGGCTCTGACAAGGTTCGAGGACATGCCACAAGCCCGTCTCTGATTCCAACTTGTCTTTCACTTACTTTTTGCCCCCAGTTCTCTCAGGGATGATCAAGCTCTCGAAAGCAGGCTGCCACTGAACAGTCGCTTGTCTCCACCGCCGATGGTGTGAGATGACTGCCTGGCCCGAGACAGCCAGCACTGCTGCTGGGAGGGCAGGCCACTCGGGACACCGCGCCGCGGGCCTGTGGGCCCGTGGGCGTCTGGTGAACGCGGGGGCCAAGCGGCAGTGTCCTGAGGTGGAAGGAGCACAGCTCTGGGACAGAACCTGGTTCCCACCACTGCTTGTGTGGGTGCTGGGCATGTCATCCTACCCCCAGGGCCTCGATGTTCTCACTCATGAAATGGACGTGATCATACCGTCACCAGGATTACTGCAAAAAGCAAGGGCGACAGCAGATGTGAGGAGCTCCGTGTGGCAGGTACAACTGTAGCCTTGAGGGACCATATGAGTGGTGCCCTCACTGAAGTCAGAGGTTCCGGTAGGATTTCCAACTCAGCTGGAGCCTCAGGTAAAGCACTTCCCTGTCAGGACCAGCTGAACAATATGTCTGGAAATGCTTTAATAATGACACTAACTTGCTGAACAAGTTACTAAGCCCTCTCACAAGTAGGCCTCATGGAAACCTCAGAGGCTCAGAGAGGTGAAGTGATTTGCCCAGGGTCACACAGCAAGTAAACGGCAAAGCAGATTAGATGATAGTTTGGCAACTCTGAATGTCCAGTCCTTTCTCTCGGGGGCTCTATAGCCTGATGCACAGGCTCACCCCCACAAGCACCCCAGGCCCTGGTGTGGGGAGCCTGCCTTCATCCTGCTGGCCAGCTCCTGCCCAGCTGGTGAGAGGAGCCAGGGGACACCTGCTGCTGCTACGCCATCATCTGACAGGGTGGGGCTGGGACGAGAGCCCTGGTCTATCTGACTTTCCCTACAAGTGCCCCAGGGAATGACACTCAGGATCACTAAGTGTGGCGCTTCACCCCTCCCAGCCTCAGTGGCGGGCAACTGAGTCTTGTCAGACCAGAAGCTCCTGTGGGCAGGCAGCGTGGTTCCCGTGCCTGTCGGCCTGGGCGCCCGCAGCCCGAGAAGCACATGCACAGCACTCCCCGGTCGAACAGGCTCAGGACCGCCGCTAAGAAAGACCACTGCATGGATAGGGGGCAGAAATGACCGGTGACGAGGGAGGGGAACCGAGGGGGTATTGCCACCCCGAAACGAAGGGAGGAGAGTGTCCAGGAAGGAGTAGGCCACGGTGCCAAATGCTGCAGGGAAGGCCTAGAGCACAGGTGGTAAACACAGGCCCACGGGCCGAACCCGGCCCTCCACCTTGTTTTATCCGCCCGGCACCTTGTTTCTACCTGGCAGCAGCGCCGAGCTCTCACTTAACTGTTAAGGCGTAGTTACATTTATAAATCCTAAAGTTACATTTGGCCCTGTGAAAGCAACTGCAAGGCTGATGTGGCCCCCCATGCAAAGGAGTTTGACACCCCTGGAGAGGGTTAGAATGTAGAGGTGTTTGGATTTTGCCATCAAGAAACACAGGAGGGCATTGCAAGAGCAGTGTCCGCGGGCGAAGGGACGGCAGTGGTCAGGAGGCTAAGCGGGTAGAGACAGGGGATGGGGGGGTGCCTCCCAGCACCACAGGAAGAGCTAACGTTTATGAAGCAGTTAATGCATGCCACCCACTGCTTGTTAAATGTACTTTTTGTATTATGTCAGGAATTTTTCTCAACAATCCTGTAAGACGTGCTATTGTCCTCATTTTACATATGAAGAGATCAGAGAGGTTAAACAATTTCCCTAAAGTCACACAGCTAGGAAGACAGAGATCCAGGAGTTGAATGCCGATTTCTTAACCAAAGCCTTAATCCACATAAAACGGGGTGGGGGTGAGAACAGAGGAGAGGAGGCAGCTGGGGTTGGGGTGGGGGTGGGGGTCGGGGGAGGTGCCCAGGATCCAGGCCACCCGGCTGAGGACATCCCTTTCAGGTTTCTACCCAGATGAACTGCTTAGTCTGAACCAAGATGTACTGTGAGGGCTCGTCCACAGTTTTAGACTGAAGAAATTTCTCTGCACTCTGACTCTACAATAAGCCCTTTGGCAGTGTGGGCAGTAAAGAAGCTTCTGGAGGAGAAGAGAACCCAGAATACATTAAAGATAAAAACCGCGCACGCGCACACACACACACACACACACACACACACACCATTTATACAAGTACAGCGTTCAACCTCCCTGCAGGGCAGCGGGCCCTCCATCCGGCCCAGCGGACACACGCAGACTCCTCCCCATGGGGCAAGTACAGAAACCGGAGCTGGGGGACCTTGTCTGGGGCTCAGTCAGAGCGCTAAACTGCTCTGCCAAGACCAGGTTTGAATCTTGTTCTCACCGATCAACCCTGCCAAGAGACCAAGGAGAATGAGATCAGAGGGAAAAGTCCAGGGTGAGTCATTCATTCTACATTCATGTATTGCCCACCTACTAGGAGCAGATCCTGTTCCCAGAGAAGATTTAGAGACAGACAGACAACAATCCCCATCTTTGGGCCAGGGGGCAGGCGAGGGCAGTCGGTGATTTGCGTTCCTACACATGCTGGGGAAGCCGGGGACCCTTGGAGCAACGATGCGGGGATGAGAGGGTCCTTACTTCTGGGGAAGGACGCTCTCTCTCGCTCGCTCACTCGCTCTCTCTCTCTCTGTCTCTCTCTCTCGCTCGCTTTCTCTCTCTCTCTCTCTCACTCTGCGTCCCACCCCCCAGGGCCAGAATAGCCACCGTTCACCCCTGACCACGAGCAGCATCTCCCCACCTGGGTGCTCCCACCATGACAGGGCAGCCAAGTACCCAGGATACCCAGCTCAGCCGGCCCTATGCTTCCTCCAATCTCCCCAGCAACCTCGATGGCAAACCCTGGCCAGTCACTACTAATGGGTTGAGCTTTGAGGAAGAGCCTCAATCTAACACACAGCGGGTCCAAGACAGTCTTGTCTCTGCTGTCACCTCTCTGTGACCCACACCCCTCAACCTTCATTTCCTCATCTGCCCACCACAGAAAGCAGCCGCGTCAGTGAAATGGCATGGTGTCCCTGGACGTGCTTATAAGCCATAAATCTCTTTACAAAAAGCAGAGGCTTTTCTAAGGCTTCTGGTGAATTCCTGCAATTGAGGTTCAAGACAGTCATCGCCTCTCCCCAAAGGCAGTGGATGAGTTAATTCTTAAGCTCTTCAGCCCATGGGGAGCAGAGGCAGAGCAAAGGGCAGGTCTGGAGGCCTCTTTTGGAAATGACAAGATCCATTTAGCAATCAATTAGCACAGTCCCCAGGCTCGGGGCCTGCACACTCGGCAGAAAGAATGCGCCGTACCGCCGCTGATTAGAAACAGATGCGCTGGCAAACGGACCTGGCCGAGTGCTGCCGGAATTCCTGGGCACCCAGCTCCTGGCTGTGAGACGGCTCCGTGATTACGTTCTGGGCACCAACACGGGGAGGGAGGCCAAGGAAACCAAGCTGAGAGAGCAGCCCGCCCGGAGAATGTCTGCCTTTGAGGGGACTCAGAGGCGGGGGAGGGAAGAATGTTGACTGTGACAGAAATGATCTGGCATAAAATGAGCTCGACCAAGTGCAGAACAGGACTTTTGCACAACAGATGCCGATTCCGATGGTGACGAGGCTGACACGTGAGGAAGTGAGAGCCTTGGGAGCCGAGCAAGTGGCAGGAGGCCTGGGGTCCCCGCTGCCCTGAAAACCCACCCGCTGCCAGTGACCGAGTTTCTGGAGCTCTTCCTGCTCAAAGGCCCCACACCCAGCCCTGGGGACACCCTCTCATGTGTTCATCACAGCTGCCCTGCTGTCGTGCCCATTGTACAGGTGAGAAAACTGAGGGACAAAGAGGTGCAGAAACTTACCCAAGATCGCACAGTGAGTCAGCAGTGAACCCAGGGCTTGAGTCCAGCTGTCTGGCGCAAGAGGCCCCCTCTCCTGACCACGACAGTCGTTATTTCTCTGCTTCCGACCTTTTCCTCCCTCTTGAATAAACGGAAGGGAATGCTGAGCTCCTGTTCTGCAGACTCAGCAT
Organism: Micronycteris hirsuta; assembly: GCA_004026765.1. Taxonomy (NCBI): domain Eukaryota; kingdom Metazoa; phylum Chordata; class Mammalia; order Chiroptera; family Phyllostomidae; genus Micronycteris; species Micronycteris hirsuta. Next base: position 56,075 of record PVJI01009383.1, on the reverse strand, counting down.
AGTGGCAAAGCTCACACAGTGGGCCTGACAGTGGTCCCCAGCCTTGTCACTCCTGCCCAGGGGCGAAGGGCTCATCGCCTCCCAAGGTGGTTGACCCTAAGCCTGGACAGTTCGCAAGGTCAGCCATTCTCACTTCTATTCATCCAAAAGTTTGGGTCCCTGCAAGCCTGGCGTTTCCCCCAGTAGTTCTGCTTCTGCCCTCTGGATCCCCTCAAGGTATCTAATTCCCTTTCCCTGGGGCTGTTTCAAGGCATGACCATGACCGTAACCCCGTCCTTATTTTTCTAAGCTGCACAGCCTCTGTTTGACAGCCGCTCCTTGCAGTCGGCTGTGCAGCTCCCACATCATCACCGACACCCTTCCCTGGACACCTCCCAGCCCATCGACCGCCCTGGTGGGCCCAGATGTGGACGTGGCATCAAGCAGGCCTCCCATCCCCCTGCAGCACAAAATGAAATACTCTTTAAAATATTGTTCAATACACTTCATCTGCCATTCTAAGAGTGATACAGTCTCGCTATAGGAAATATTAAAAATGCAGTGAGCAGAGCAAAACTGCCCCCCCCCGAGAGAGAAAAATCCCCATTGTTTCCCCTCTAGCCTTCCTTGCTATGCTCACTTTTCCCCTCGCTTCATTTGCGCCAGATCGACAACCGTGCGTCCTGCATTTTCTCATCATTACAGCGTAAGCAGTCTGCTGCGCTATTAGAAAGTCTTTGAAAATGTCATCTGTAATGGTCACGCAATAGTCAGTGAGACGGGCAGACCTAGCTGACTGTTTCTCTCCTGCGGGACCTTGTGACAAATCCACGTCTCCCGTTCCATCTCACTACAGAACCTCAGTTTTGTTGGAGGCCTCCACAGGAGGTCACCTACGTACTAGGGGATGGGGCCCTTGGATCTGGACTTGCCCTAACGTCCAACCCCGCCCCTCCTCCCCCCCTCCGTTTGCACCATCAGACGAAGCTCGAATCAGGCCTGAGCAGAGGGCGCCGGTGACAGCCGCTGACACACAGACCAGCGTTCCAGCCCTGGGCCCTCTGCAGCACCTTGCTTCATTTTGTAACCTCGTCATGTCACAGCTGGAGGTTCTTTTAAAGACCCCTCAGGTTTCAGACCATAAAAGTCAGTCCAGAGAGGACAAGTGAGTGGCCCAAGGTCACCCAGGAGTAATGCTGGGCCGGGAACTGAGGGTTCCTGAGGGCTCTCCCCATGGCCACCCCCATGCTACCCAGGGCCAGCGCAGTTCCCAGACAGCAGGAAAGGCTCCCCTTAGGGCAAGGGCTGTGATTCGGACACTAAGAAGAATAAAGCAACTCATTTTGAGCTAAAGCAACTAGCCTCTTACTAAGAGTTCAAATTCAACCAAAAGAAAGGAGAGACTGGAAATCAACAATGGCACAGAGGCCACGGAAGAGGCAATCTGGAAGCACACAGGACGTCACCGTTTCCCTTGCTCGCTGCCTCCCATCACCTCCAGCTTCCTCTCTTCCTCTCCCACAGCCTCGGCCCCACCACCAAGAACGCTCTGGGGTCTGCAGACTTGCATCTCTGAGGCTGAGATAGAGTCCTGAACCCCGGAGAAGGGAGTGACAGGGCAGGGCCATGATCTCCAATGAGGAGAGACCCAGAGGGCAGATCTAAGCCTGCAGGACTTCTCAAGCCTGCAGGAGTGGATTAATTTGTGGAAAACACAGTATGTGAAGGAATATACCAGCTAGGAATCATCCCAACCAATACTGACCTTTCAGAGACTTAAGTCTCTTCACATTGATTTCAGAGGCCTCATCTGTAAAATTTATTCTTTCAACTCATTCCACACACATTTACTAAGTGCCTGCTGTGTGCCAGGCTCCGTGCTGGGCACTGAAGGAAGGCCAAGAGGCTAAGGGATCTCAGTTACCAGGAGAAACAAAGAACAAAAGAAGAGAACATTTATTTAATACTTCTTCCACCAGGCACTGTGACAGGCAAAAGGGTCCCAATGATTAACAAAAACAAACAGACAAGCTTGTAGTTTTGGAACTATAATTCTCTTAACCTGAAAACCCTACCACTAATAAATACTCAGAATTTCTGGATAAAATATAATGGACATCCTTCTAAAAGCAAGAGCTAAATTCTCAAGTAAGGAAGGACATCAATCCTCAGGAAACTGAGGAGACTAAATATCAAAGGAATAGATTTTTGAGCTAAGACTGTAGCTGTATGGTGGGGTGGGGGGCCCCAACCCCGTGGTCCAGGAACTCCCACACTGGTAAAGTACCACGGTAACATCAGTCTCAGGACAGCAACACCCTCGGATTCCTAACACAAAACTGCTCCGGGGAGCACGTTGCCCACCACGGTCGCGTGGTTCCCACGGACAGACTGCCACTGTCAATGATCTCAGGGTCCAAAGGGACAAGATGGGTGAGCATGAATCAGACAAAATAAGCAACAGGATTTGATTCCTCCTCCTCGAGGCTTCAACCACATGAACTACCAAATAAGCATATCCTAAATAGTCAACAACACAAAGAAAAGGTGTTTTAGAAAGGGAAATGAAAAGCCCAATGGATGAGTCCAATTGCAAATGAAATGCCATTGAAGAGATGACCGGTGCACTGGAAAGTGGCCCTGGTTTGTTGGTTTGTTTTTAACTGATTTTTTAGAGAGAAAGAGGGAGAGAGACAAACACTGATTTATTGTCCAACTGATTGATGCACTCATCCCACTGATTTCCGCACTCATCGGTTGCTTCTTTTTTTTTTAAGATTTTATTTATTTATTTTTAGACAGAAGGGAAAGGATGGAGAAAGAGAAGAAGAGAAACATCAATGTGTGGTTGCCTCTCACATGGCCCCCACCAGGGAACTGGCCTGCAACTCAGGCATGTGCCTTGACTGGGAATCGAACCGGCGACCCTTTGGTTCGCAGTCCACGCTCAATCTACTGAGCTACGCCAGCCAGAGCTAATCATCGGTTGCTTCTTATAGGAGCCCTGAGCAAAGATCAAACCCCCAACCTTGATGTATTGGACGATGCTCTAACCAACCAAGCAACCCGGCCGCGGCCCTGGAAGGTAGTTCTGTTAATAACTCGCCTCATTGTTTCTTTTTGCAACAATGTTTGAATAGTATTATGTTGGTGTAAGTTGCAATGTTATTTTGAGACTAATTATGCAAAAGATAAAAAGAAATTGTTTTAAAAATAGATGTCATGAGCATTTGAACATTAGCTTTCAAACGTGCCTCTCTCACTTTCTCACAGACTAGCTTCTGGCATCAAGCATTCTCCTTCCATAACCTTGTCCTCCCAATGCTGAATGTCTTCGGCTGCTACAGCAGAGCCTCTGGCCCCACAGTGAACCGACGTGGTGGGCAGCATTATTCCTGGAAACCACTCCCGAACCAGGATGTCTAGACATACCTTACCTATATATAGAAAAGGCTGCAAACAACATAAATATATGTCACCAGGCTGCACGGTCTGTTGTCAACTTAGAATCACCCATCACTCCTGTGAAGTCAGAGAATTACTTTTCTCGGTATAGCTTCGGTTTAGAGTTTGTCAATGAGGGCAACTTGAATAAGATCGGAAGGTGGAAGACAGATCACATAAAATGATGGCCTATTTTCTTTTTCCAGGAGGTTGCAGTGGTCAAATATGGCTTCAAAATTTCTCCACAAGCCACCACTCTGAGATTGCGCAGAAGTGATGCGCAGCCTTCCACAGACTCTTACTTCCCGGTCACAGCGGCAAGACGCGGCGGTTTCTCAGACCGTCCCACCGTCAGTGGCACCTCCCAGCCTCTCCCACCTCCCCGTCCCCACGCCAGGCCAGACACACGGATATCACACTGGTTCATAGAGAGAGGCTGAGAGTCTGGCTGGATGGAAGGGACTTTGAAAGGATAACACTGAAAAGTCGATGGCAAAGATACAAGCGGTGTGAGGTCAGAGCTGTCCAAAGGACCATGTCTGCATGGGGTTGCTCAGCAGAAGGGGGCTCTGAAAACCGAGACAATTACCCACTCGTGGAAACAAGCCGACCCTAAACTCTGTACAGAAGACTACAGGACCCAGGGGTATGTCCACAAAAATACATATTAGAAGGAGAAAATGAAAAATCAATGGATTGAGCATGAAATTCAAAATAAAGTACAGAGTAAATCCAAAGAAAATAGGAGGAAATCATAAGGAAAGGACCAGGTATTAACAAAATGGAAAACAAAGGAATAATAGAAGAGGTCACCAGGGTTGCTTCTTTGAAAAAACCAATAAAATGGACAAAAATCTGACCTGATTGATCAAAATATAAAAACTAATGAGGAACAAAAGAGGAACAGAACTAGATACAACGGATAATTGAAAAACAAGAGAATGCCATGAATGAAATTATGCCAGTAAGTTGAAAAAGTCAGATGAAATAGAAATTAATCCAGAAAAAAATCTTATCAAAACTGATTGAAAAAAATAGAAAATCTGAATACACAAACGATCATTAAAGAAATTGAATCTATGTTTCCAAAACCTACCCCCATAGACACAAACACAAAACCTGGCCCAGTTGCCTTTGCAAGTCAGTTCTACCAGACATTTGAGGAACAGTAATCCAACCTCATGCAAGTTACTCCGCACACTAGAAGAAGGAAAATTCCCCAGACCATTTTAATGAGGTACGTATAGCCTTGATACCAAAAGAAAACAAGGAAAATTCAAGAAAGAAAAGTTATAGCACAACCTCACTTTTCAACATAAATGCAAAAATCTTCAACTGTTCACAAACTATGTACAGTATTAGGTACAATGATAGTGACCACCAACATAAACCAACTTGGTTTATTTCAGAAATAGAAGGATGGTTTAACATTAGAAAATCTATTAATATAACTCACAGGAGTAGATCAAAGAAGGAAATTATATTATTTAATACACATAGAAAAATCCTTTTACAGAATTCAGCATCCAGGTATGATACAAATTTTAAAAACTCTTAGCAAACCAAGAATGGAAGGGAACATTATAACTTAAAGTATGTCTATAAAATCCTTAGAGCAAACATCATACTTCCCAGGTAATCATCAGAAGCCTCCCCTTGGAAGGCAGGATCAAGACAAGCCTGCCTTCATTTCCTCTTCTACTCACCACTGTTCCAGAGACCCTAGCCAGTGCACAAAGGCCAGAAAGAAACTTAAAGGGACAAAGATTTGAAAGGAAGAAGTGAAACAGGCATTCTCTACAGATTATGGGGTTGCCCACCTAGGAACCCAGGAGGAGCGACTAGCAAGCCACGGGAACAAACGAAAGGGTTCAGAGAAGCATTGGACAAACTACCAGTGTGCAGCGTCGGCTACCTCCTACAATCCGCAACAAACGGTTTAAAATGTAATTTGCAATTTTATTTTTTTATTCTGTTTTTATTTATTAATTTTAGAGAGAAAGAGGAATGGGGCGGGGGGAGAGAAACATCGATGCTGTTGCTCCACCTACTCACGCACTCATTGGTTGATTCTTCTATGTGTGTGCCCTGAGTGGGGAGCCGACCTGCGAGCGGAGCATACCAGAATGACTCTCTAACCAACTGAGCTACTCAGCCAGGGCTAAAATGCAATTAGAAAAATTTTATTTACAATAATCCCACATTGTAAGATATCTAAAATAAATCCTACAAAAGATATGCAAAGATCTTTACAGAGGAAAGCATAGAGCTTTATTAAAAGACCTTAGGAAAACAAAAAAAAATAGAGAAATAAACTGTGTTCATAAATGGGCAGACTGAAGATCATAAAGATGGGAAGCCTTCCTCCAAATAATCGGCAAATACAAACAAATGCAAACCAAATTTCAGCTCTGTGTGTGTGTGCGTGTGCACACACACACATACATGCCACCTGACAAACTGATCCTAAAGTTCGCGTGGAAGAGCAAAGGCCCTAAAAAGACCAGCTGGTTTTGGAGAACAGTGTAGTATAACTCCCCCTACCTGGCAGCCAGACATTTTATGAATTACAGAAACGACCACAGTATGGGATTGACATGGGGGTGCAGAAATAAACCAACGACACAGAACAGGCCGCAGCTACCACGAGCCTGACAGCTGGGGGCGGGGCGGTGTTCTCGTCAGTGGGCCTGTTGGGAATATCGGTTCCCCAAAAGGAAAATGAGGGAAAAGCAGAGTCTCATCTCACACAGTAGACAAAACTCCATTCCGGGTGAAGTAAAGACCCAAATGCGAAAAGCAAAATTTCCAACCTTCACAAGGAAGTAGAGAAGGAAAGCCGTATGACCTCAGAACAAGATTTCTTAAAGCAAGCATAAACCGTAAAGGAAAAGATTCTTACATCTGACAACAGAGAATGTCCTTAACGGAGTTAAAAGATGAAACAGTGCTTCCTGTAGAGTTTAACATACACCGGTCCCTACACCTCAGCACTTCCGCTCTGAGGTATTTACCCAATCAGAATGAAAACACACGAAGTACCAGAGTACGTACGGCCATTTGGTCATCACAGCCCCCACTGAAACTGCCTCAATGACCATCAGCAGGAGAACAGATAAACATGTTACAGTGTATTTATGCGGTGCAAATCTACTTGACAAGATAAAAAAAAGAAATCCATGCAACCACATAGATGAATCTTAAAACATTATGCTGAGCAAAAGAAGCCAGACAGACTTACTGTCTGATTTCACTTAAACGATGTGTTAAATTAGGCAAAGTAAATAAAAGGTAAAGCAAGTCAAAACGGTGGCTGCCTGGGCAGGCGCACACGGGACGGTGCTGGTTGGGCACACACGGGACAGTGCTGGGATGGGGGAAATACTCTACAACCTGATGCAGGAGACAGCTGTGCGCCTGTATGCGTTTGTCGAAATCCATCAAACTGCAGCAAGTAAGAGTTAGTATTTCATTGCATTAAAAACAAAAACCCAAATCCTCCCTCCCACCAAAAAAAAAAAAAAAAAGACAAACTACAGCCTAGGAGAAAATATTTGCCTGCCAAGAGATTCATGTGCAAAATCTGTAAAGAACTAGCACACATCCATTCTGGAGAAAATTCACCAACTAGAATAGGCAAAAGATATGAACAAGACATGAACAGGCAATTCACAGAAAACATAGGGAAATACGCTCAGCCTCACCAGCAGTCTGGAAATCACGAGATAGCACTTCAGCCCCATTGGATGCTTCTGAGGTCTGGGCGTGGCGAGCCCTGGCGAGAGTGCGCGGCCACTGGCACGGGAGGCACTGGGTGTGGGGGGTGCAAACTGACAAAGTCGGGGAAAAGTGAAGATGCGCTTGCCTTACGACCCAGCAGTTCCATGCCAGGGGTGGTCCTGGTGGTCTTCGACTGGACAACAGCTGCCGCTCGCGCATGCGGACAAGGGGGATCCTCACTGCAGCACTGTTTGTAACAGGAAAAAAGAAATAAAAAAGAAAGGCAAGTGGGTGAGGAGGGAGGAAAGGCGCACTAAAAGTCTATCATATCTATCAACAAGAGAATGGATAAAGTATGGCATGCCCGTGGAACATGATAAAAATCATCAGTGAAAATCAATGAATTCCAGCCCTGGCCTCGTGGGTCAGGTGGTTGGAGCACCGTTCCAAGCACTGAAGGGCTGCTGGTCCGATTCCTGGTCAGGGCACATGCCTCAGTTGCGGGTTCGACCCCTGGTTGGGGTGCATATGGGAGGCAACCAACTGATGTTTCTTTCACATTGATGTCTGTCTGTCTCTCTCTCTCTGCCCCCCTTCCTCTCTCTCTTTCTCAAATCAATGGAAATATGTTCTCAGGTGAGGATTTTTTTTAATATGTAAATGAATTTCAGTGTATACATATTTGAACAAAATAGTGAACAAAATCGTAAACAAAAAAGCAGGTCACAGAGGAACACAAACTGTATATTCCATTTATATAAAATTTTTATAAAGAAAATGAAACCATCTATTGTTTCGGGGTACAAATATATTTGGTATAAGTATTTTATTTTTTTATTTATTTATTTTTTTAAGATTTTATTAATTTATTTTCAGAGAGAGGAGAAGGGAGAGAGAAAGAGCAAGGTATGGTTGCCTCTCACATGGCCCTCATTGGGGACCTGGCCCGCAACCCAGGCATGTGCCCCGACTGGGAATCGAACCGGGACCCTCTGGTTCCCAGCCCGCGCTCAATCCACTGAGCTACACCAGCCGGGCCTGGTATAAGTATTTTAAAAGGCAAGGGAATCGTACAATTCAGGGCACCGGTCACCTCTGAGAAGGGAGGGCGGGGACGGGGCGAGGAGCATCAGAGCGACTTGAATGGACATTCACTTTCTTTTCCCTAAATTGGGTGGGGGGGGGGGGGCGCACAGATGTCCACTATTTCATGAATCCTTAGACATTATATATATTTTATAAATTTTAGTACCCACTAAATATGTGAACATTTAATAAAAGCAAATGTTTATAGATATGTGAAACTTAGAGGCCTTTCGATCATGTTTTTAGTCTTATCTTACAAAAAACTTCTAAAACAAATATGACAGGTGACAAGATTGGACATAGCTGGATATTGGGTACACAGGTGTTCATCGGTCCCTTAAAATGTAGCAGGTCTTCCAACAACATCATTTTGCTCAAGGGTCATTTTTTTTATAACATTGATGAGATGCCACAGGAGCTTAATTCTGGTTTATAGCAATTAACCTAAGGCAAAACTGGTTTCATTATACATCATTTTACTTAAAGTCACAGAACCTATCAACAGCTTTAAGTGAGGAGTTACTGTATTTAATAGTAAATGTTCTTTAAGAAGAAAAACAATACCCCTATTTTAAAATAAGGATATTTCTGTTGTTGCACAGCCTCCAGTCTGTGAAAGAGATAGACATACATCGAATACTTGCTCTTCCTATATATATACACACACATAACTACCAACTAAGTTAAGTGTGCTAAAGGAAAAGCGATCACTCCGTGGGGACATAAAATAAAGGAATCTGGACCCAGACTAAAGTGTTGGGTTGGTAGTCGGAGTAGAAGTTAGGGCCGGTGCCCAAGGCAGACAAGCAGGCAGACGGTTCAATGCAGGGGCTGAGCCACAGCCACACAAGCCACAGGGAATTCACTAACCCCCTAGGAGGGGAAGGGGTGGCCCCAGAAGCCTGCCTGCAGGAGGTGACAAGTCTGCAGAGCTCTGAATGAGTACCAGGACTCAGCCAAAGGAAGAGGCTAGTGAGAGACTTCTGGGCTGTAGGACCTTCACATGCTAGGCAAAGAGATGTGAGGAAGGAAAGGTAATCAGGGTGTGTTGACTAGCTCAGGATGGCTGGAAAATAGGGTCCAGGTGGTGGTATGAAGATGAGGCAGGAGATAAGTCCACAAGACTGTCCAGGACTGACCACAGGGGCCCAGAATGCCATGCAAAGTGGGGGTTCGAGGAGTGTGGCACCACCTGAGGCAGCGCCAGGTTGGCAGAGAACTGAGGGGGTGAGCCTGCAGGCAGGGTATCTGGCTGGGGGCTGTGGCAGTGATGGAAGGGACATGCAATGGAGGCCTGAAGGGACGATAAGAAGGGAACAGAGATTGGGGTGTCTGAGAGCCAGGAGAGGGTGATGTATCAGAAGCCAGGAAGATGGAGCTCAAGGATATCAAAAGTACAGAAACCAGCAAAGCTGGGGACTTGTGAGATTGTCCTGGACATGTCAGCTGGGAGAGGACGATAGTTCTTGCGGAAGGACGTGTGGGGCCAGGCGGGGGCAGGGGATGAGAATCAGCCTGCGGTGACCTGGAGGTAGCAGGGTAACAAGAGTAAAGACAGTGAGTGGAGAGAAGGGCTAGCAGAGGTGACGCTGGGGGCGGGGGGGGAGTGGGGGCGGGAGACGAGAGTCTAGGATAAAGAGGCTTGAGCATGTGGAGAAGCAGGTGAGACAGAGTCAGCGGCAGCTGAATTCCAAACTGAGCCACAATCATCAATGAACCATGCTGAGGTGCAGGGAGGATTCCAGAACAAGGGCCATGTGACAGAGTGACCCTCTACCACTCAGAAGAACGGGCTGGAAGCTGAGAGGGCTGGGGATGTGAAAAGCGTATAGGTAGGGACACAGACAGGAAGCCAAGAGACCCCCCTGAGGGCCTCTGTTCTGTTTTCTTTATGAAGTAGGCAGCAAGGGTGTCTGCTGACGAACTGGGGGCTGGGGGTCATCTCATCTGCCCAGGCTGACTGTAAACTCCTTGTCCACACTGGTGTCCTTACAGCCCAGCCACCGCGGGAGGAAGCACCTACTACAGACCCCTGCTGGAGGAGGCAGCAAGAGGCTGCCCAGACGGCTCTGGGAGAAAAGATGGAGCCGGCTTCAACAGCTGACCGCCTGGCAGGAGAGGCGGGTCCTTTAACGCCAGCGTGGGCTGTGAGCAGCAGGGCATAAGGGGCCTCCGTGGGTACCAGTGGAGGCTGGGGTCCTAAGAGAGAGGGCTGGAGGACGCACCTCAGGCTCAGGGCTCAGGGCTCAGGGCTCTCTTCCAGATCATCCACTCCTTGCCCAGGGCCCCACTGGAGCTCATTCATAAGCAAACAATATGAAAACAAAGGGAACTCATCCAGCAGGGGCCTCCCATCTGCAGAGCAAGGAAGTCCCGGTCTCAAGGTTAATGGTGGAGAGGAACTTGCCCGGCTGTGCAGGTCATGGGGTCAGCAGGGTTCTTGACAAACAAGAGGGGACGGTGGCACCAGGGCAGCGGATCACTAAGTGATCTGGCCACGGGGTCAAGCGGAGACCGAGGATGCACGGTCCCTGGGAAATGAAATGGCGATCATTTACAAGCGCAAATTGTTTTGCATTCCCCGGGAGCTGGCTCCTAAGCCAAACTCTTCCTGCAGAAGGTTAGGTGGTGGGTGAGTCACTGTTATAAATAGATCAGCGATCAGAATGTCATCGGAAAGGACGCGGTCTCATAGGCGTAGCTTTGGAGAGAGTGGAAGTCACCGCAGGAACTAAGAGCTCGAATCCACAAGAAGCGCAGGAGAGCTTGGGGGGCTACCGTGGAAGCAGAAGCAGGCGCTGGCAGAGGCGGTCCAACCGAGCAGGAGGAAGATGGTGCGGGGGACCAGCCAGGGACAAGCCTTCTGCACGGCTGAGCAGAGGCCAGGTCACAGCCTGCCCATGCCTGGATCAGCTGAGTTACCTTACCTTCTAGAAATTCTTCCAAAGAATTCAACCTGCTTTAGGATCCCCAAACACCCCCATCCGCCAAGGCACAAGAGAACAAAATTCCTCAGTGGACATCGGCTCATTCATTTACCCACTGTTGACGTGCCAGGCCCTGATGGGCCCTGGGGACACGGAGCGTTCTTGTCCTCAAACTCACGACGACTCTGAAACACATGCTCGGCGCTGTTAGGAAACGTGTCCAGGGGAGAACATCATGGGAACCAAGCACGGTGCTCTGTGGGATGCAAGTCCAGTCACGGCAGGGGGCGGTGGGGTGAAAGCCTTTCCTGACCCACGGCCCAGGCTGGGTGCCCTCCTCTTTGCTCCCACAGGTCCCCGTATGTCATTGTATCATAGGTCATGTCCCGGAACTGAGCTAAGGCCCAAAGCTCAGAACAAAAGGGGCTAAGAACCTGGTATCTTCACATCCAGAAGAGGCAGCCAGGCCTGCCCAGCCACCATAAACCACCGCCCCCAAAAGGGACCGGGAAGCTATGGAATCTGCCCAAATTGCGTCAAGGGACAGGAAAAGGGGGTTCAACCAGGCCTACATGGAAAGCAATGTGAGAAAATAAAAACATTTCCTGTTTAGGTGCCTATGAACTGACATTCCCCAAGAAACCACAAATCGCGGGATTATTGTATGTTTCCAGAATAGGACTGTGACCTCCTTGTCGGGGAGGGTGCCTCCCACCATGTCCCCAGCACCTGCAGTAATGCTGGGTGGACAGAACCGAAGTCCCAGTCCCCTCTGTTCTAATTATAGGGGTCACCTGAGCTCCTCATAAGGTATTTCCCTTTTTTTTTTTTTAAAGATTTTATTTATTTTTAAAGAGAAGGGAAGGTAGGGAGAAAGAGAGAAACATCAATGTGAGAGAGAAACATCGATCGGTTGCCTCCCATGCTCACCCCAACCAGGGACCGAACCTGCAACTCAGGCATGAACCCCAACCAGGAAGCAAACTGGCGACCTGCCGCTTTGTGGGACAATGCCCAACCACCTGAGTCACACTGGTCAGAGCCTCATATTGCATTTCTTGTGTATTGGACAAGCCAACCCCTCAGAACCAGAAGCAGCCACATCTCACACCTGGTATCCACCCTCTGGCCCTCCCCTGTCTTGGGGCCCCTGCAGTGGGCCTCGGAGCAAAACTTTTTGGAAGACTCAGCAGCCTGTCCTAGAGGTTCTGGCTTCCCCTCAGGCTTGCCGCCACTCTATTCTCTTTTGGTGTGAGGTCCAGGGCCTGCAGAGCCTGGCCCAGATTTGTGGAGCGGACATTCCAGATCTCCTCTGGGAAAGGGAAGGAGGGAACCCCCCCTGAAGGCCCACCAGCCGGAGGTCAACAGGAAGTGACCAAGAGGCCCTGGATGAGCCAGCCGGGAAACACCCTCTCCCAGCAGCGCAGCCAAGCCCAAGGCTGGCTGTTTCGGCAGGAGGAGGGAGGAGCGGGTGGCAGTCTCTGCGCAGGGACGGTCCTGGCCTCGGCGGGATGATGAAGAGGTTGGGACTTGGACAGAAAGGCTGTTGGCAGACCCACCAACACTCAGGGCTTTCCCAGGACTTCCTTCTGACACTGCCCCGCAGAGGGGGGAGGGGAGGGAGGTCCCGAGCCACCAGCCCCTCAGTGGCCACAGTCAGTAGTGGCAGAGACCCAGCACCCACCCAAGTCTCAGGACACCCAGGGGAGGCCTTAGGATACATGCAAGCAGCCCTAGAAAAGCCTCCAAGGTCATCAACCCTAATTGTCATCAGAGTGCCCTAGGAAGCCCCAGGACACAGCAGGAGGGCAGAACAGCCAAGCCTGGGTCCCTCCTCCCTGGAGAGAGCTGAGCGCTGATCTGTTTTCCATGTGAGCGGGAAAGCAAGGTTACTCTGGCAGGGTTCTCATTCCATGGCGGGGAAAACTGGGGCCAGAGAGGGGAAAGGACGGCCTGAAGTGACACGGAGTCAGTGCCAGCCTCAGGAGTCCATCCTAGGTGTGGCGGCTGTGGGGGTTCAGAATGAGTCACCCCAAGATGTGCCTCTGTGGTATGCAGGTTGTTCTGAACTGAAGGCAACTTTAGCCGCAGGCTCAAGAGACTTCTGCCCCCTCCCTTAACTACAGGGAAGAACTTGCCCATAATAAGCTATTATCACTGATAATCTCTTTTGACCTGCCTGTAGGGCAAAACAAACTTCTGTTTACTAAGCATGTGCTCTTACCGTCCTGCAGTGACCCTCTGAAGCCCCCAAGCCTCCCTTCCTCACCCCTGGCTCAGGACGGCTTACGTGCCCACGTCCCCTTTCTGCCTCTGAACCTCCCTGCGTGTGGGGTCTCTGACTCTCGTGTATGCGGGTTCCCATATGTATGTATCCAATTGGGTTGGGGTTTTTTTTTGCTAATCTGTCTCGTGTGTCTTGGATTATTAGGCCAGCCAAAAGAACCTGGAGGGCAGAAGAAGGTTTGTTCCTCCCCCACACAGACGTGGGGAGCCACTGAAGGTTGGGAGAAGGCAGTGACATGCCCGAAGCAGGCAGGGAAGAGACCAGCCCAGCTAGGGGAGGCTGAAGCTGGCTACATAAGTACAGGGGCGGGGAATGTGGCAAGGACTCAGAGCTATGGGAAGAGGAGGGAGGAACAGACACACGTTGAGCAGATATAGATTTGGGTACCACCAAGCACAGGGTGGAAAGGTGGGGTCAGATGAGCAGAGAGGCTCAAGATGACCCTGAGTTTCTGACAGGGGTTCCTGAGAGGGCGGTGGGGTCATTACCAGAAATAGAAAAGCCAGGGGGCTCCAATTCAGGCAGTTCCACTTTGAGGACCAGGAAGGCCACGCCCATATCCCATGGGAATAAGTAGAGTTGGGGTTGCCGGGTCAAGTCTACCCTGGGCTTTGAAGTCAGCTAGACCTGAGCTCCGGCCCAAGCTCTGTCATTCACCAGCTCTGTGACCTTGATCAAACCACTTACCTCTCTGAGCTCAGTCCCATCGCCCGTGAACTGAGGATAATAACAGTGGTCACCCACAGGGTTGCGGTAAGGACTGAGATACCACGTGTAAAATGCTCAGTGCGTTTGAGGTGCTGACAAATATTTACTGTTATTCTCAACACTATGTGCCAAGAGCTTAACGTCTATAACCTCATGCAATCCTCCCAGTAACCTGCAAAGTTAGTATCATTTCCCCCCTAGTTTACAGTTGCGAAAACTGAGGCTCAGAGAGGTTAAAGAGATTTCTCAGGGTCACATGGCAAGCATTAGGGTTGAAACAGGGATCTGAACCCAGCTCTTCCCGAAGGCCAGAAGCTCGAACTTTCAGCATCAGATGGTACCTCCACTGCCTTCCTGGGGCTACAGGGCTGTCTCCCACTTCCAGGAAGCGGGAGAGTCGAAGGGCTTGCACGGGAGGCATTAGGTTTGAACTCACGGTTAGGACAATTTCACTTGTCTCCAATGGACCTAATGACATTTTCCTTTTTTCCTCTCCCACTTTTTCTTTTCCCATTAATGAAACTGTACTCTCATCGCCAGTGAGTCACCGGAAAATATAAATTAAAAAAAAAAATTAAGAGGAACATGGCTCCTACGTAAGCCCCTGCCATCTATGAATCATTCAGGACAGGTGTAATGGACGTAATTGCAGCCCGCCCACAAGCTAGACCCGAAATCAGTTCTAAAGGCTGGCTTCAGAATCCCGCCCTTTCCCCAGCAGAGCCGGGGGCACAGAAAGCAGCCTGGAGGAGAACTCAAACCTGGACCCCTGCTCAGGGCCCTTGGCGGTCCCGCTGGGGTCCAGGGTGGGAGGAACCTGGGCACTACGCCGACACCAGAGACCAAGCGATTTCAGAAGTTCTCTCCCACCCCCCACCACTCTCCCCCCGCTTCCCTGCTCTCCTCCTACTCACTCGGGGCCCCTCTCTCCATGTGAACTCAACCTCCTTTCACCACCTTACTTCTTAAAGAAGCCAGACCTTTATTTCTTTATCACTGTAAAGCCATCCGACGTAACAGTAGGTGGGGGATATTCAATTCATAATACTACAAACAGGGCAGTCCCTTAGGCATACGCACAGCCAGCAGCTTGACTAACCACGCTCTGCCTCTCCGTCCTCATCTGTCCAGTGAGACAAGAATAGCCTCTTTTTTTCCCCTGTAACTTTTTTAAAGTATACTTATTGATTACACTATTACAGTTGTCCCATTTTTTTCTCCCCTTTATCCCCCTCTGCCCTGCACCCCCCTACCCTCCAGAATTCCCCCCACTTAGTTCATGTCCATGGGTCATACATACAAGTTCTTTGGCTTCTCCATTTCCTATACTATTCTTAACCTCCCCTGTCTATTTTCTACCTACCATTTATGCTACTTATTCTCTGTACCTTTTCCCCCATTCTCCCTGTCTCCTTCCCCACCGATAACCCTCCATGTGATCTCTATTTCTGTGATTCTGTTCCTGTTTTAGTTGTTTACTTAGTTTGGTTTTTTTTTTAGGTTCAGTTGTTGATAGTTGTGAGTTTGTCGTCATTTTACTGTTCATAATTTTGATCTTTTTCTTAGATGAGTCACTTTAACATGTCATATAATAAAGGCTTGGTGATGATGAACTCCTTTAACTTGACCTTATCTGGGAAGCACTTTATCTGCCCTTCCATTCTAAATGATAGCTTTGCTGGATAGAGTCATCTTGGATGTAGGTCATTGCTTTTCGTGACTTTGAATACTTCCTTGCAGGGGTTGTGTGGCAATTAAGTGAGATGATGCACGTGAGGCCTCAGTGCAAGTGCGATCGGGAAGTGCCAGGTATTATGGTCACCATCGTCCTCTTCATCACCTGAGGAAATGGGAGGGTCAGGAACTCCCACGTAAGACGGCAGCCTCCTCCCACAGCCTCGGAGCCCCACAATCTGGCGGCCAGTATTAGGAATACAATGTCAGAGCTGGAAGATCACCCAGACCCAGTAGGGAAATCGGGCCCCTGGAAAGGCAGAGACCAGCCCAAAGGCACCCAGTCAGTCGGTCAGTGGCAGAGGCAGGACAGGAACCCAGGCCGCGTCTCAGTCCACATCAGCACATGTGCCCTCAGAGCCCCAGAGGTCAAGGAACAAGTGTCATGCATCTCTGGAATCCAGGAAGAGAAGATGAATTCCTGGGAAATGGGAAGCATTTTGCACTCGGTTAATTCATCCCAAAATTATCTAGCTAAAGGCCAAGTACTGGTGGCTGGTGGTCAGTGGAAGCCCTGCTCCAGCATGTCCATGTCACTGCCAAAAGGAAAATACTCCAAGGCTTCTCAGGAAAAAGAGCTCATCCTGGAATTGCCTTGAATTGTCATCAGGAAGCATGGTTTGAAGACCTCTCTTTCCAGCCTGTCCCCCAAAACCCTGTGCATGGGGCTGCACCCCCTCAACCCGAACCCATCAGCTCTCCACCTCCCCCTGACCTAGAGACACCCACCCTTGCCCTGAGGGTCTCACAATTCCTACAGCCTCGACCTTTCCCCCAGCAGTGATTCAGGGAATGCATGTTGCACACTCGGTCAGAGATGAAGGCATCACCCGTCCCATCCCGAAGCTCACAGGTTGGCTGGCTGGGAGACAGGCAAGTGGAGAGGAGGGAGGTGTGGACAAAGGCAGTCCCAGCCGGGCTTCACACGAGCCAAAGTAAGGAGGTGGCACACGGAGAGGTTTGTGGTCCTGCCTGCTGCTGTGCTCTCCTCCCCAAGCAAATCAGGTGCAGCCTTCAAGGTCCTGACCAAGGCCTACTCCTCCAGAAAGCCTTCTTGGATACACAGGTTGCAATCGCACTCCTCTGAACTTCTGTCCTAAATTGTCTATACCCCCTCCCTTTCCCTCCCCTCCCCTCTCCTCTGGATCTACTCCATCCTAAGCACAGAGCCACCGTGGACCTGAGGCAGGGATGAAGAGAGCCAGGGCTCAATCCCTGAGTGTCTGACTACACACCTTTGCCTGCTCTCTTCCACCAGGGATCCCGCACAGCAAGAAGCTTTACAAGTTTTCCCACCCCTAAGCAGAGTGGGTTCCTGAGACACAGTAGAGGCCAAAGTTCTGTGTCTTTGGGAAAATGTGCATCAGAAGGGTCCTGACCCAGATTGCCTCCAACACTGGGGAAGGCACGTCCCACCCCCATCAGTCAGGAGTCCACCCACTTGGCTGTTTACAGCAAAACCTCAGTTAACATGGGCTTCTACGCATACGGATTCATTTTCCTCACATAAGATGTCCAGATATAAACAGTGTCAGCTGTTCCAGGTTGTCACCAAAGACCTAGACTCAGTCTATGTCCCTATGTGTCACCTTAGAGTCTGAGATCACTTGTACAGCCAAAGATAGGTGCATTGCATCCACAAGGCTGTGAAGGGCCAACGTGGTGGGCCAGGCACGGCTGTCCCTCGGAAACTCCTCATACCGGAAGATGCTTAGACAAGTAACAGGACAGGGACAGGAGTCTTGACTGGAATGAGATAGACTTCTCGACTTTCTGCTGCCACTGGGCAGAGAGGTGGCTGAGGGCGGGCACTCTGGGGATGGTCTGGGGCTTGGCAAGGGTGCCCTGACCTTGGCCAAGGGTAAAGAGTGAGCAAAGCACACCCTAATGCGAGGCCTGCCTCCAAAGCCTGCCCTCTCCACTACTCCACAAAGCTAGGAATTCACAGAGCCAGACTCAAACCTGTATCTTCTAATGCCCGAGCCTTTCTCACTGCCCTGAGCTGCGTCAGGCCATTCCCTTCAGCCAGCGCGCCCATCCGAGGCAGCCAGACTCCTGAGCAAGAGGCACAGCCCATCCCAGCCTGGACTCCTGGGAACCTTCCAGAACTTCTTTGGTTCCCAGGCAGCTGCCACAGAGCCACCTGCCCAGAGATTAGGCCTTGGGGGCCAGGGCAGACCATGAGGGGCCCCCATGCCACAGCTCCGCACGCAGGGCTCTGCCACATAAGTAGAAGGGAGAAAGCAATTCCAGAAGGACTGGGGCCAAGGCAAAGCAGCACCGTTCGACCTGCCTTGAACTGCGCTCAAGAAAACCTAATACCCACTTGGGAAAGTGGGACCAGCTGAGGGCGCTGGCTGGGCAGGGCTGGACTAGGGCAGATGTGGCCCAGCTGCACCCAGAGCCCCAGGACAGCCAGGCCTCTGGTTCCCCGTCAGCTGCCCCCTTCCTCAGTCCCCCGCCCCACATTCATGTATGCACCCTGTGTCTGGAGCTCCCCCTGTGCCTGCAGCATGGGAATGGACGAAAGAGACTGTCGTGCAATTGGAAAATAGTTACGTTTCTTTGCACATAAAGTCCATAGGCTGACATTCACATGTCGTCATAGTGTCTGCCCCCCAAATCAGCAAGTGCTGTGCCATGTGACCTGACACTGCCCCCACCTGAAGCTGATGGAGCCAGTGAGGGGCATGTGGCACAGGTCAGGGAAGAAACGGGCAGGCCACACGACCTGGGGTAGAAATATGAGCTAAACCCATCGGGCTCCTAAGAAGAAAGAGAGCACTCTAAAATGACAATAAAGAGTACAATACAGTAAATGCATGTGTTTATAGTAAATACATAATAATATAGTAAATACACAAACCAGTCATTCCCTATCATTACCCGGCACGACGCCCCACACAAGTGGTATGACTACACTCCCACAGGACTGGCAGGGCCGCGGGCTTGCGTGCACAGCGCCGCCGCAAACACGGGAGCAACGCGACGTGCAGCGACGCGACGTGCAGCGGCGTGAGGACGGCTGTGACGTCAGCAGGCGGCGGGAATTTTTCAGCTTCATTACGATCTTGTGAGGCCCCTGGTGCAGATTCAGGCTGTCATGGACTGAAGTGCTGCTGCGGAGGCCATGGCGGCCCTGGCGTCTCTCCCTACGCCCTCGCAAAACTGTTTTCAAACTCAGACTCAGGTTGGACGTTTGCAGCGGCTCTGCTCTGCCCCAGGGGGAGCCGAAGTGACGGAGACCTCTGTCAGCCCCGGGAGCTACGTGGGGCAGACGTGTCAGTGCCTCCGGTGAGTCTTTTCCTACAGAAACTTAGGGGGTTTTAAATTATACATAAAGTATAATATTTGTAAATATTAACATATATTAGTGCTGGCCAGGTGGCTCAGTTGATTGGAGCCTCATCCCATACACGAAAATGTTGTGGGTTTAGTCCCCAGTCAGGGCAACCGATCGGTCTCTCTCTGTCTCAGATCAATGAACATATCCTCAGGTGAGGGTTAATATATATCTATATTAAATATAAAATATTAAAATGTTACTTATGTGATGAATAAAGATACATATAAAAGGAAAGAAGAGAGACACAGGAATGTCAAGATAGGATGGCTGTTTTTTATTTTTTATCCAGTTGCTAACGCAGGCTTTTTTTTCCAAAATAGAAGTACCTTTATTATTTTATTTGTTTATAAAAGTAACACTGTTCAACTCTGGCCAAGATGGCCAGCAGGTAAATACTGTGCTCGCTTTCCCCCATGACCACAGCAAAATGACAACGAAACTGAAGAGCGACTGGCGTTTTGAACCGCCTGAAGACTAGCTGAACAGAACTCCTGTCACTAAGGACGTAAGGAAGAAGCCACAGTGAGACTGGTAGGCAGCGCAGCGATGCGGAACGGGCAGGTGCCACACCCACAGTGTGGCGATGAAGAATTGGCAGGGATATCTCAGCTTCAGAGGTCGCCCCCTGAGGAGTGAGGGGTCGCAGCCCCACACCTGGCTCCCAGCCCAGGGCACCAGTGCCAGGAAGAGGCGTCCGCATCACATCTGACTGAGAATTAGTGGGGGTTGCATCCTGGCGAGATGTAGGGCTGCGGGAGCCCCAGGTGTTCCTCTTGAGGGGCTGAGCGCAGAGACTCACAAACACTCTTCCAAAAATCCAGTGAAGGGACAGCAGCTTTAAAGGCACGGGACACAGTTGGGGAGGAACTGAATTGAGTAGCTTCAGGGCTACAGAGGCAGGGGGCCGGACAGTTCTCTCCAAGGGGAAAGTGCAGGCAGACATCGGCTTCCTTTGTTGCGTGCCACTGTCACCCGCTGGCAGGTCACAGGCGGGCTCCAAACCTGTGTTCCCTTGTAAACTGGCTAACACTGCGCGCCCCACCATGGTGATTCCTGGAGACCCTGCCCCACTCAATCCCTTCCAGTGACTGTTTCACACAAATGTCCTGCCTCTAAAGGCTTTCCCAAACCTCCCAAAGGTCCACAAACTCGAAACAAGCAGCAGCTGGCCTCCACGTTCCCTGTACCACTTGCTAAGCGGTCCCAAGCCCAGCACAAGCGACTGCCAGTCTCAACTTGCCTGTAAACTCCCATCAGGTGGCCCCAAGCCTGGCATAAGCTGCTGCCAGTGTTGCTTTGGAACACAGCTTCAATTAAACAGTCACAAGCCTATCACAGGTGGCAGCTCAGTTCCCATTAGAGTGGGCACCAAAGGGTCCCAACCCCCGGCACTGGTGGCAGCTGGCCTCGGCTCACAGCGTGGCCTCACCCACGGGCCTCCATGCACAGCATAGGGGGCAACCAACCACAGATCACTTTGTAGCTCAAACAAAATATTAGCAAACCAAACTCAGCAATATATTACAAAGATCAAGTGGGATTTATTCCTGGGATGCAAGTTTGGTTCGATATCTGCAAATCAATTAATGTAATATACTACATAAACCAAATGAAGAGCAGGAAATCATATGATCATATCAATAGATGCAGCAAAGGCATTTGGCAAAATCCAGCATACATTTATGATCCAACTCTCAGCAAAGTTAGAATAGAGGGAACATACTTCAACATAGTAAAGGCCGTATATGACAAATCCACAGCTAACGTCATACTCAACGGTGAAAAGCTAAAAGTGTTTTCCTTAAGATCATGTACAATAAGGATGCCCACTTTCACTGCTTTTATCCAACATAGCATTGAGAGGTATAGTCACAGAAAAAAGAAAAAGGCATCAAAATTAGAAAAGAAGAAGTAAAACTGCCATTATTGGCAGATGACATGATACTATATACAGAGAATCCTAAAGATTCCACAAAAAACTATTAGAACCGACAAATTAATTCAGTAAAGTAGCAGGGTACAAAATTAACATTAAAAAATTGATTGCGTTTTTATACACCAATAATAAAATACCGGAAAGAGAAAATAAGAAAACAATTCCATTTACAATTGCATCCAAAAAGCAAAAAAGCTGGGCACAACAGAGAGCCCAGAAATCAACCTATGTTTATCTGGTCAATTAATCCATGACAAAGGAGGCCAGAATAAATAATGGGGTAAAGTCAGTCTCTTCAATAAATGGTGTTGGGAAAACAGAAAAGATATAGGCAAAAAAGGAAACTAGACCATTTTCTTAGACCATAAACAAAAATAAACTCAAAATGGATTAAGGACTTAAGTGTAAGACCTGAAACCTTAAAACTCTTAGAAGAAAACACAGGCAGTAAGTAAACACTTTGACCTTGTTCTTAGTTACACACACACACACACACATCTCCTTGGGCAAGGCAAGGGAAACAAAAGAAAAAAAAATAGGGCTATATTAAACTAAGGTTTTTCCACAGTAAAGGAAAGCATCAAAAAAAAAATGAAAAGACAACCTACTTAATGGAAGTAGATATTCACCAACAATACATGTCGAAAGGGGTTAATATCCAAAATATATAAGGAACACAAACAATCCAATTAAAAAATGGGCATAGGAAGTGAATAGACATTTCTCCAAAGAGGACATACAGATGGCCAATAGACATATAAAAAAATGCTCAACATTGCTAGTCATCAAGGAAATGCAAATCAAAACTTCAATGAGATCATGTCACATCTGTCAGATTAGCTGTCATCAATAAATCACCAAGCAAGTGATGGTGAGGATATGGAGAAATAGGAACCCTCTTGCACTGTTGGTGGGATTGTTAATTGGTGAAGCCACTGTGGAAAACAGTACGGAAATTCCTCAAAAAAATTAAAAATAGAACTACCATATGACCCAGCAATTCTATTCTGGGTATTTATCTGAATAAATCCAAAATACTAATTTGAAAAGATATATGCACCCCTATGTTCCCTGCAGCATTATTTATAATAGCAAGATGCGGATGCAGCCCAAGTGCCCATCGATAGGAACAGATAAAGAAGATGTGGTACCTATCTACAATGGACCGTTATTCAGCCATTAAAGAGCATGAAGTCTTGTTTTGTGTGCAGCAGCATGGACGGACCTAGAGGATATTACACTAAGTGAAATAAGTCAGACAGAGAAAGACAAACACCATATGATTTCACTGACACGTGGAATCTAAAAAGCAAAATAAATTAACAAACAAAGCAGAAACTCATAGATACAGAGAACAAACTGATGGCTGCCGGATGGGAAGAGGGTTGGCGGGGGGGTGAAAAGTGAGGGGATTATGAAGTACACACTGCCAATTATTAAAACAGTCACGGGGTTGTGAAGTACCCCAGAGGGAATATGTATAGTCGATAATACTGTGATGACTATGCACGGTGTCAGATGGGCACTAGACTTACTGGGGTGATCACTTCAGAAGTTATATAAATGTTTAAACACTATGTTGTACAACTGAAGCTAATATAATATTGCACATCAATTATAATTTATTTTTTTTAACAAACTGCAGTTTATCAAGGCTCCAGAGTGAAACTTGGCACCTGGTTCTGGCAGGGGTGTCAGCGGAACCCAAAGAAGCTGGGCCCAAAGCTGGGAGGTTGAAGGACCCCTCTGCATCACCCCTAACAAAGCAAGTCTCAGCTCCACCTCAGGGTGCTGGTGCAGGGCCAGAAGCCCTCGCGAAGGAGAACCCAGGGCTGCTGGCTCCTTCCTGTTTCTCCCCACGCAGGCTGGTCAGTGCCCAAGGGCCTCTGCAGGGCTGGTGCTCTGCTGGGACCCAGAGAAGCATGCCACCTGCCCCCACTGGATAAGAAAAAAAGTAAGGAAAAAAACCAGTAACATCTGTTCATTATTAAAAAAATAAACAAATATTACACAGTCTATATGGTAAAAGGGCCAAATTCCCACAATTCTTAATCCAGGTAGAAAATCACTGTCAGTGGTTTGAGCTAGGTCCTTCCAGCTGCTTTTTAAAATGCAAATATGACTTTTAAAAACATAATGGAATCATATTAGACTGCTCTGCAGTCTGTCTTTTTCCACTTATATCATCCTCTGGTTTCGAGTACCCTCTCCTTGCCTCGGGGTCCCAGCCCTCGGTCCTAGAAAGAAAGCAGCTGGTACGCAAGACACTCTGAATGCCTCGATCAAGAGCACCTGGCTGCACTGCATCTTACATACTTTTCCATGAGTGCTGAGAAGAGAGAGCTCGAAGGCACTGAGGCAATTGTCCCCATCTTAAAGGCTGCTTCTATCGAAGAGATGCTAACTGCATACAAAGTGACTTCACCAGGAGGGGAACTGCATTAAAGACAGAGTGCAAAATGAAAATTGAACAAGAGGCTACCGTGTTTCACTTAACCAAATTAGCCAACGACGTTTACTTTAATTATATACATGGTGGGGGCAAGGTTTATAACAGACTTGCCGGCAGGCTCCTGGTGAGTGTACTAATTGGAATATATTTTCTAGAAAGTAATTTGGCAACATACAGGGTCCGGCACAAAGAACTCCCCCTTTTTATTCCAAAATCTTTTATTCCAAAATCATAGGCATGTCATTCGGTAACATAACAATATCACACTCAAGCACGCCATATGACATTTTAGGTGAAATGTTCACATTGAAACTAGAACTTATTACACCCATATTATTACCCCACCAACCACACCCCAGCAGGCCTTACTTCCGCTGGACCCTGTATATCCAACTCCTGACAAATGCTCATAATCTTTGCTCCACGTTAGGGATCCAACCCCGAAGAAGTAATCAGGATGCTGGCAAAGAGCCAGGCACAAGATGTTCGTTATAAGCTGTTCATAAGGGGGCAATGTAAACAGCCTAAATATTCAGCAACAGGAGAACAATCAAATACATTAAGGTCCACTGAAAGTATTGCCTACTATCCGGCTATTTCAAGTTTTTGTTAACATGGGGAAGGTCAAAAATCAAGTGCTGCGACTAAGTAGTGGGCCCACTACCTGTAAGACTCCACGGGGAGGACAAGGGAAGAGATTCACGCCACTTGCACAGGGCAGGCGGTGGAGACCCTGAGGTCACCAGGGGCGGCGACCTCTGTGGCGGCTGCTTCAGTGGCGGCACACACGTCCCTCCTTTCACATCTTTGCCTCCTTTCGGTAAGTGCTCATCCACCATGGATGCCTTCGGACACCCTGGTACCTGGGACCTCCTCTAGAATTGGCTGCTTTCACTGCAGAAATGCATAGTCTGAATGGTCTCTCCCTTTAAATAGTTTGTCTGTGTGACTATTAGTTCTATTTTAAAACAATGTTCTACAATCAGTATGTAGACATTTTGGAAAGGACAAGGAGGAGAAAAATAGAAAAAATCCACAAGCCCACAGGACTACCTCACCTGGTTAAGGGTGGACCAGCCTTAAAGCAGCTCTTGCAAGAACTGCCGCCTGCTTCGAGATCTTTGAGGAGCCCAGAAATCTCAAGTCCCAAACTTAGGTCAAGGCTATGTCAGATTCTAGAGCCCCCAAGTCCCTCCAAAAGAAATTTTAAATCCTTGTAAGAGGAAGACAGCATCATCCTAGGCCTCAAATTATCTCTATACTCAAAGATAACCAAGTACACAGAAGACAAAATAGACAAGAGATAATACAATCCAACAGGGACTCCAGACCCTGGCAATCCCAGACAAGACCGTGAATAACCACACCCACTGTGTTCAAAGAGGTAAAGGCCACACACTTGGCACCCCTGGCAAAAAACTAGACATTATAAACACTGACATGGCATATGTGAAAAAGGACCAAACAGAATAACTGAATTTACTAAGAATTCAGTTTACTAATTTACAAATAGAATAACTGAAACTACAACAACAGATCAGCCCTCCCCGGTCCAAGTGGGAACGCCGAGACCCAGGCAGAGCTGAAGTTTCTGTCTCCTGTTCCGCACACCACACGAGGCTGCCACCATCGCCCCGCCTGCGGGGGGGGGTCAGGAGATTTTCCTTGCTTCTCAGCCGTTGGCCCTGGCCCCAGAAGCAGCTTTGCTATCCAAGGCACTAGCAATGACAGCCCTGCAGGGCAATCGCTGGGTGCTCTAACCTTGACCCTGACACGTGAGAAAGGGTCTCATCAGCACTCTCTGTTTGCTAAGGCAGGGAAGGGTGGGATAGCTTTTAGGAAGACTTCCTTCCAAATGTATTCAAGTTTGCTTTAAATTGCTCAGCTTTTCTCCGTGGGAAATCTCCTGTATATGTAGTGAGCACAGCCTCTCTCTTTGCCAGCTTCCCTGAAGGATTGCTCGGGCCTGTTTGCAGTGTTCATCAAACATTGCTTATAATGGAAACCACCTGAATGGCCAGCCGTAGCAAAATGGCTATGAGGACAGAGCCACTGAAGAACCACGTACTACGCTGGCCTGTTCAAAGCTGGTGGGGAAAGAGAGGAGGCCAGAGCGCCGACCCCTCGCCCTCCAAACAGCCTGCAGACCCTCCACAGCTTCCAAGTGCAGACTTGAGAAGAAACGAGGATAAAGAGCTCTAAGATGTGAGACGCGTCCACGGCAAACCCGCCAGGGAGGCCTGCCAGGCAGCTGACTTTGATCTTCAGGGCTTCTGACCTTTTCTTTGCTGACTGAGGATGGTTGAAACCCTGAGCCCAGCTGCCAACAGAAGGTGCAGTTGTTCTGAGACTCTGCTCCAAAGGCCTGGACTTTACTTCCAGGTGCCCAAGCGAAAATCACCTGTTCTCCGTCAGGGAATCTGGCCTCCCGTCCCAGCCAACACGCTCTCCAAACCCATTTCAACCCAGCCTCAAACAGCACGGGGAAGACCTTAGGACCCTCCAAGGGCCAGACAGAAACCCAAGCAGGCAAAGCTAAAAATATGCCTTGAGCTCCCAGGAGATTCCAGCAGGGACTCTCCCCTAGGCCACCTGAAACCCTTGCCAAGTGCAGTTGGTCATTCACCTGTCACAGGTGGCAACGACTGTGGCAGCCAGGGCATGGCAGAGCTGGGACTTTAAGGAGGTCACAGGCCAGCAACCCTCCTCCTTTCACGGGGGCAGCTAAGCCTCCTGGGACTGGACTCCACCTCCCCCTCCCCCAGCCCACAGCCGATCCAGGGACTTCCCTAAAGTTCTCAGTGAGAAAGCATGACAATACGGTCGCTTTGCCCAAGAATTCAATAAGACGCATGGTAATTCACTCGAACACACCATCTGCAAGGAAAATGCTGCATGATTTTACAAAACCCCTTCCTCAGACACCTCATTTGTACCTCTTTTTCCATCTGCTGGGAAGTTTAAAAAAAGATTTCTCACACCCCCAAAAAAAGAACTATGTGAGCTGACGCGCGTGTTAATGAATGGTGGGAATGCTTTGACAATGTATGTGCATGCTAAGTCACCAAGATGTACACTGTACACATCTTACAATTTCGTCAGTTTTACCTCAATAAAGCTGAAAAAAAAAAATGATAACCAAGGAGACAAGAACAAACTGAGCTCTAGTTTTTCCCCACGGAAGGAAGAGACAGCACTCACCAGGTGACGACGCTGGGCCAGTTATCAAAGCGGGCCTTTTGAGTCACTTATCTCAGGCAAACCCAGTGACCAGAGGAGAACACTGAGGCCCGGGGGGCTCAGCCCTCTCCAAGCTTCATGACATAAGTGGCAGAGCCCCGCGTCCCAGAGAGACTTTCTCTTCACTTATAGCCAGCCATTTGATCAACCAATTCATCCCGGTCTTCCCGGGACTGACTGAGTTTTAGCACTGAAAATCTCGCATCTCAGACAAACTCCAGCCCCGGGCTAACTGGAGCAGTTTGCTGCTCTATAGGCAGTTATCAGAGGCTGGGGGAATGTCATGAGGGCTGCTAATTTTCACATTGTTTTGGCTTAAATCAAACATTTTTCTTTTTGGTTCATCTAATAACGAAGCAAGAGTAGCGTCAACACATCCCAGTTTCTCCGTTTCTGGCTTCTCTTTCTTCATTTTTAATGGCCCTGAACACGCAAACCTCCCCCTGAAGCCTCCTGAACGCTACCCATGAAGGAAGAGGGCTAGAAACTTAGAATTCGTTGATGGCTGCGTCTTTCTTTCTCAGAGAAAATGGAGGGAAGTAGAGGGCTCTCCTAGACACCAGAACCCCTGAGTTGGCTCTGCCCATTAAATAGCTGTGTGCCCTTTGGGAAGCCCCGTCCCCTCTCTGAGCCTTTATTTGGAGTGAGGGGGTTATAAATCATCTCCTTCCCTCAAGGAGCACCTAGGCCTTGAATGTCAGCGCCTCGTTCTACACAGGACAGGAAGGCCAGAGAAGTGAGGAGGCTTGGCCAAGGTCACTCAGCAAGCTAAAGTAGTAGGACAAGACATGTACCAACCTCTAGAGGTTTGTCACCCCCTCCGCACACACCAGAGAAAACGCAGAGTAAGCTAAGAAACAGAATCTGTTTAATGTTGCTTTCTAAGCCTGTAAAAAAAGTGAGCCAAACGCTACAAGATTAAAAATTCTGATCTTCAAAAACAAATCAGGGTTTAATTTGGGTTTTCTTAAAGCCCCATAAAAAAGGGGAGCTGAATCCTTGACCAAATATTCAGCATTCCGAAGGGAGAAGATGAGACAGACTCTAATCCCCTGCGTGAGGAGCAGGCAGATTGGAGGGTGCGGGTTTCCATTGGCCTGCATACTTCTCTGATGTGCTAATGGCAGGCAGCCTAGACCAGAGCCCGGCCCCAAAGGGGCATGCAGGGACGCGGGGGCTCTGAGCAGAGCCGGCTCGGAGCAAGCCATAAGGAGCGCTCACTGGGCTGCATGCTGCTGGCTCCATGAGGTTGAGTAATTTGCTTAAAGCCATTCAGCTAGTAGGCAGCAGGCAGGAATTGAACCCAGATCTAAATGCAAGCCCAAGCGCTCACTGGCAATACTACATAACCCCAGGGACCAGAATTTGAATGGAGAAATCAGGGTGCCCCTAGATTATCCAGGAGTCTGCAATGGACTCTCCAGGCTCCTTTCTGTGTCGCTCTGCTACTACAGTTTTCCAGGCTGTTTCTTTAGCCTTCCTGTATTGGATCAAAACTTACTCATTCGGTCATTTATTCATTCAACAAATGTTTAATAAGAATCTATCATGTGCTGACTTCAACACACAAGTGTGATGGCTGACACTCTCCCTGATGGGGTGTCATCAAGCAAGCTAACATGGAGATATGCTCAAGTGCTGTGAGGTTCAGGAAGGCTTCCTGGAGGAGGCAATATTTGCAGTGGGACTTCAGTTGGATTTGGACCTGTCCATTGCTATACCAAGATAAAACTCGTCTGAATTATTTAGTCATTGACCAGCAGCTTGGGTCCCCCTTCTGGTGGGGAGGATTCTGGGTCAGTACCACCAAATGAAACAAACTTGGGGATTGGCTAGGAATGCCCATGATCTCCAAATACCCCCAAACCCGGTGGACCAGCCTCTCAGTTATCTCTGTATCCTGTGTGTGTGTGACACCTGCCCCACCAGCCTTGGGAAAGCAGGGGAGAGCACTCCCATGGCCCTGGCACCTCTGTACTCGTCATTTCAGTTAGTACACAGGCCTGTGGAGGCCGTAACGCAGCCTCGTGCTACAGCTGTAGAAAGGCTGAGAGAACTTGGGTTACTCGCCCGGCCACACTACCTCCAGGGCGGAGCCAGGGTTTGCGTCGAAAACCCCTACTATTTTCACAGCCCTACCTGCCTTCTGTGTGATAGACGTGGCTAGGTGCTTCAGAAACAAAAATCTTACCCCCCCCCCGCCAAAAAGTAAACAAATAAACAGTTTAATAAAGACATAAAACCGGAAATAATTCTGCACCTCTGGGTGCTTAGCCCCACCCTAGACACCAGAGGTTCACGGAGGCCCAGCCTCAAGGAAATGCCCGCTGTGCTCAGAAAGACCTGAAGTCTACCTGAAACCCCAGAGGCCCAAACGTAGCCAGGAGTGGGGTTGTGCGGCACCCCCGGAACTCTGGGTGGGGGGTGCCAATGAGGGAGGTGAGCGGTCAGTGTCCTACAGGAGGTGACTTTATGCTGCCCGAGTGGTCAGGACGGGTGTTGACAAGGATGAGGAGCGAGTGGAACCCTTGTGCACTGACAGTGGGGATGTAAAACGATACACCGGCATGGGACACACGACAGTTCTTCAAAAATTAAAACTAGGATCCCTTATGATCCGGCATTCCCACTTCCAGATGCACACCCCAAAGAATTCAAAGCGGGAGCTCGAAGAGATAGTTGTACACCCATATTCACAGCGGCATTATTATTCACGGTAGCTAAAAGGTGGGAAAAAGTCAAACGTCCGTTGATGAACAAAATGTGGTGTACGCATTCAATGGGATATTATCCAGCCTTAAAAAGAAAAGGAATTCTGCCCTGGCTGGTGTAGCTCAGTGGATTGAGCGCGGGCTGGGAACCAAGCGGTCCCAGTTCGATTCCCAGTCAGGGCACATGCCTGGGTTGCAGGCCAGGTCCCCGTGAGGGCCATATGAGAGGCAACCATACATTGCTGTTTCTCTCCCTCTCTTTCTCCCTCCCTTCCCCTCTCTCTCTAAAAATAAATAAAAATAAAATCTTTAAAAAAAAAAAAAAGAAAAGGAATTCTAACGTGTCACAACATGGACAAATCTTAAAGACATTACGCTGAATGAAATAAACCAGACACAAAGGACAAATACTGTATGATTCCTCTTGTATGAGGTAGCATGCACTAGCATGGCCAAGCACACAGACAGAAAGGGGAGCAGTGGTTGCCAGGGGCGGGGGGATGGGGCGTTGTTTCGTGGGTACGGAGTGTCGGGTCTGCAAGACGGAAGAGTTCCGGGGGTTTGGGCTGCTCAGCTATGTAAACGGGCTTAACGCTGCCAAATGGTGTCCTTTCAAATGGGTGAGACGGTAAGCGTTACGTTGTATGTATTTTACCACAAATATTTTTTAAAAATTGAAAGAATAAGAAAGAGAGACAGAGGGAGGAAAGGTCAGGAAGGAGCTGGACAAAGAGAAGGGAGAAGGAAGCCAACTCGTGGTCATTCAAGGTAAAGGAAATGATCCTCCAGCACTAACTAGGACCATATTTCTTTCTCCCAACTCGGCTCTGCTCCCTCGGGGTAGTTCATCTTCAGGGCTGATCCTCACACTCAGGCTGCTGCGATCGCACCCGTCTGGGTTCGAATTCAGCTGAAAAGAGGAAGCATCTGAGTCCCGACATTCCCTGAAGAAGT
This sequence comes from Micronycteris hirsuta, assembly GCA_004026765.1. Lineage (NCBI taxonomy): Eukaryota > Metazoa > Chordata > Mammalia > Chiroptera > Phyllostomidae > Micronycteris > Micronycteris hirsuta. The sequence continues at coordinate 25,551 of PVJI01009383.1, read as the reverse complement.
CCTGAGATTCACTCTGGTCGGACCCATTTCCAGGAAGCCCATCCAGGAAACCGTGAAGGGGCGTGCAGGCTTCAGATGCATTATTTAGCTTCAGGTTGGATCACAGCTTCTACTCCTGAAGCCCAGAGCAGCACTAACTTTACCCAGAGGTCCGTGGACCAAAAGTGGAGTGGCAGTGTTCCCAGAAGAAAATTAGGACATGGCTACCCAAGAGGTAGTATGGGTGGAAATGGATGGAGAGCTTCCAGAACTCAGTCAATATCCACCAGCTCCATTTGCCTAAAGAGAACCTGAGGCTCATCTTGGTTCCAGGACTTGCCCCGCATCACAGACTGAGAACTTAAGCTCAGACCCGCTCAAATCCATTGAAATAAACTGGGTGTCTTGGGAAGGTAAAAGGAGAGTGAAAACTAAGCGTTGGTTTGGGTGGCGATAAGTGAAGGTATTCTCAGTAGGATGCACTAGACTATGGAGAGTTTTGCAAGTCAGGAGTAAAAAGCTGAGTATCATGAACAAGGAAATAGGAAACGTCTGTGGACTTTTTTTTTAAAGATTTTATTTTTTTATTTATTTTCAGAGAGAGGAGAAGGGAGGGAGAAAGAGCAATGTATGGTTGCCTCTCACATGGCCCTCATTGGGGACCTGGCCCACAACCCAGGCATGTGCCCCGACTGGGAATCGAACCGGGACCCTCTGGTTCCCAGCCCACGCTCAATCCACTGAGCTACACCAGCCGGGCACGTCTGTAGACTTTAATGGAGGGAGTGACAGGGTGGAAGCTGAGACCCACTCAAGGCTGCAGTCAGCGGGGCGGGACTCCTAACGGCTCGGATGGACACTCTCATTTACACCTTGAGGATATTTTCAAGGGGTGGGTTCTGCACTGCATGGCCACTCCCCACCCCCATGCCTGGCTCCGGACTGTCCTTGGAGATTCTGAGTGCCCCTCCTCCCCCCAGTGCTGTGGCTTTGGCAGCCACTTTGGAAACTGCAAATTTTAAATGAATTTCCACCCCAGAGGAAGTTGAGAAGGAGGCATGTTCCACCAGCCACTTCTGAGCTCCCAACATTTATCCGACCTCTTCAGAAAAAGGATGAAACACTCTTTCACAATGAAAATGAAGAGGGAGGAGGGACAAACAGAGAAGGGAGAGCAAAGAGGAAAAAAAAAAAAAAAAGAATAAGAGAACCTCATTTGATCTTAATCAGACAAAGTTTATGTCTGAGTTATACATTTTTCTCTTCCGTGCTGAGAAAACTAATACATAAGGGAAAACAAATCACATGTTATTTATTTACGTCCCTTAAATTTTCTCTGATTGATTCCAAAAGGATTTAGGAGGCTCCCAAGACTAAACACAATGGTGACTGTGATCACTAGAAACAAAAAGAAAAAAGGGAGAAAGACCATAAAGGTAGCAGAGAACAGATATAGGCAGGCACCTGAGGAATGCCAACTTATAACTTGGGTACTGGGCCCCATGTGGAAAAACTACTAGTTTTGTCTTCTGATGATACCACACATTCAAACGCATCTGTGGCCAAAGTTTTTCTGGGACTAAACTCAAGAGGAAATACATCACATGGGCCGACAGATTATATTTGAGTTGCAGAGAATGAGAAGGGCAGGAAGCCCAAAGGAGTTTTGAAGGAGGCATTGTCCTGGCTGGCAATGGATGTCCTGAACAGCATTCTTGTCACTGAAAGAATAAGCACGCCGCTTGATTGAATCACGTGTTCTTCGAGGAGGAAGGCGACAATGCATCGCAGGCCTGGAAGAGTTAACTGCAGCCGATGGCAGCCGGGGAGGCGCTGAGATGTGGAACCAGCTGGCCTCAAAGTGGAGCTGCAGACTAAGCTGGAGCAGATGCAGGAGAGGACCACAGCCAGGTGGTCCTGTTCCCGGACCTTGAAGCCAGCCTGGCCCCGTCACACACCACAGCCCTGGAGGTGAAGCACACCCTTCTTCTCTGTCCCTTGATCCTTGCCGGTTTTCTCCCGAGTTTAAGAGCCTGGCTCATGTTAAGTTTTCAACTGTGACCTCCAAGTTGACCCTCCGTGAGAGTGAACATCTGTGGATTGCCCACTCCACTCCCTTTTTCTCCCACCAGGAGTGCTCCTAAAAGCCTCTTGAGAGCACTCTTGCCATTTTCAGCCAGTGGTTGGGGTGGGATTGACTGTACCCTAATTTCTAGGATTGCATCCTGTGACCCAACCCTTTACCGGTCCATGCATCGCACCTCCCTGATGCTGGTGGTTGGTCTCAGGGAAGGACAGTGACCCAAGTTGGGCCAATCAGGGCAAACAAAGCTCAGTTCTGGGATTTTTGTCTGTACTGTCAGGGAGGTGGATTTTCTCTTTCTCCTCCGGAAGGGAAGTGGGAAGGATGAACCCCCAGAGCTGCTGGCAGCCATCCTGTGACCGCAGGGCAGAGCCAGCTGGAGAATGAAGTGAACCCAGAGGAAGCACAACTGTAAGATGGGAATGGCTGAATTTGGCAACGAATAGCATTTGAGCCTATGCAGTGAGCCACTCTTGAAGCCAGCCTCATCCCTGACATCCTGATTAGCTTCTTGTTTCAACGAGTTTGAGCCCTAACAGATAAGCCTCCTCTGGAGTTTGGGTTACCTCATTCTCCCCTCCATGTGACCTTGGCACTGTCTACCAGACACAGCTTTCGCCCACCCTCTGAGCCTTCGGTATTTTCTATGGTCCGAGGTAGGAACTTCCTGCTCTCAATTCCCTCTCTAGATGATGCTGGTTGACCCACCCCTGGTCCTCCAAGAAAAGTTGGAAAAATTCGAATACCAGCTAGAGACAATGAGAGACAGTTGGGTCAACAGGTAAAACACAGCAGGTGGTCGATCTGAGATCGCAGGGCCGTGGACAGCCGGGCTGAGGGACATGTCGGAGAAACCAGGCAGGTGGCCGGGGAATGCATGCCAACGAGTACTAAGGTTCCATGGCACCAGACTGGAACTTGGAGACAGGAGTCCTGACTAAGAGAAGAATTGGCAGAAGCAAGCAAGGTTCCCAACTTAGAGAGATGCAGACCAATTATGTAGCAAGGAATTCAGGCAAGAAATCATCCAAATACCAGAACAGGGGACCAGTCCAGCCTTTGCATCAGAAACAAGGCAGAAATCCAATTACTTCAGTGAAGCCAAGATCAGAACCAGCCTGGAGGTCAAGCTGACCTGCTTCTGGGTCCCCAGAGGTATCCCAACAGAGTGCAGGTCACTGGGCCTGCAGCTGAGGGACAAGGGCCTGAACTATTCACTTTTCCATTCAGTGCAGGAAAGCTCCTAAAACAGAGACAATCTCCTACCCAGAATCCACCCTCTCTTCTTACCAGATGCGTGCTTACAAGCTACGCTTAACAGGAGAGCTGTTTCCATCTTCCCCCTTCTTCCTGCTGGGAATGCTGGTGTAAGTATGAATTGCCTGGAGCTATGGCAGCCATCTCACAATCCTGAGGAAGAGGTCAATAGAAAATAGACATGGCATAGAACCTGATACTGCTGAGCTGTAAAACTAAGCCTGGTACCACCCTCTTCTGGACTTTTTGTTCCATAAGGTAATTTAATGGTTGTTTAAGCCAGTGGTTCTCAAAGTATGCCCCCAGGCCAATGGCATCAGCACCACCTGGGAATGTGCTAAAAAGGCACATTCTCAGGCCCCACCCCAGACCTATAGAATCTGAAGTTCTACAGGTGGGGCCCCACAATCTGAGTTTTACCAAGCCCCCGGGCGACTCTGATGTGTGCTAACATTGGAAAGTCACTGGCTTAACCCACTACTTATGCAATTTTCTGTGCATTTCAGCTGAGAGCATTTATAATTCACACATGTATCCACAGCGTCCCTGAACTGTTGTTTATGGGAGATCAGGAGGCTGAGAGCAAAAAGAGCGAGCTGATATTCACAAAGCCAAAAGGGAAAGCTTCCAAGAGGAAATGGAAACGGAAAAGATAAATAAAAATTAAGCACTTCGATCCATCAAAGTAATCATAAATACAATTGAAAGGTAAAAGAAAACCCTGGGGAAGACCAGTGCCACAAACGTGAAAACACTGAAAATCCTTCCTTTGTCCAAAAGCCATGCAAAGTGAAGAAGGAAAACAATAAGGTCCCCGCAATGAGAAAGAAAAATCCTTTACAGAATGGGAAATACAAATGGGTAATTAGGAGGAAAAATGTTTGACCTATTAGTAATCAAAGCAATGTGAATTAAAATGAGATATTCTCGTCCATTGAATTAGCAAAGATTGAGTAAAAGAAACTTGTCCACGCAGTGTGGGGGGAACAGGATGGACCCTTTCCGGTGCTGCCAGTGGGGGTGTGAATTGGAACTGCAATCAGGCCACTTTCATTAAGAGACTTTTAAATGTCAGACTTGAGTACCAGGCCTCAGAAAACATCTGAAGGGCAGCAGCAGGGCTTTCCAGAGGCCCGACACGCCACCGCATGGTAGCTGTTTCCCTTGGGTCCAGCCTGAGAGTGCGTGCTACAATGCGGAGCGCGTGCCAAATGCAGCGCACGTGCCAATTCCCAGATTTCATTCCCAGAAGAGCCACTTCAGAGCTTGAAAGATCAGACCCAGGACGAGAGGGGCAGAGACACGGAGCTGTGAACAAGACTTGACCCGGGGTCTTCGGCCCGCATCAGTCTCTGCCAGCTTTCTGAGCTGTCACCAAGGAGGGTAGCCGTGACCCTTCAGTGGGGCCAAGTGCTGCCTGTGGGTCGTCATTCTGTGTGTGCACAGCAACTCACCGAGGTGGGGCTGCCATTACTCCCTTTTGGCCGGTGTGGAAACTGAGGCTCAGGGAGGCTGAATACCATACTGAGAGATGGCACAAGGAAGAGGCAGAGCAGGGATTCAGCATGAGGTTTCTGACTCTGGGCCAAGTTTCTTCCCAGGCTGTCTCGTGGAAGAATCAGCTTTGAGTCTGTCTAACTGGGGGTGGAGGAGGCGGCTGCTGAGTGATCTTGTCGAGTATATACGGCTCTGCTCTCAGAGACACACTGCCGTCTGCAGTCCGCCCTGGGTCACAAGCAACAAGCGCACTCAGTCATACAGAGTCCCGCTTCCTCTGCCCTCAGAAGGAAGGCTCTCAGGTGCCCATGGAGCTGCGCCAAAAGCCCCTGGCTCACGGGTCCCAACCGGATGGGTTCCAGGTCAGAGAGAAGCTGGCTGGCTCTGACCCAAGGAGGGGCCTGGAGAGAGGGAGGTAGATCTTGGCTTCTAGCTTCCCAGGTAGCCACCTACCAAAGCCAGACCAGGTGAAGAAGAAATAACGCACCGAGGGGACTTCCTAGCATGAACGTCAATGCTAAGAGCTGAGCAGGTATAGCAGTGTGTGTGCTTATTTAAAGAAGGGAGAGGCATCAAAAAAATTAAACAAGTTACCATCTGACCCAGCAATTCCACCTCTGGGTATATATCCAAAAGAACTGAGCCCCAACCAGGTGGCTCAGTTGGTGAGAGCGTCATCCCAGACACCAAAAGGTTGCTGGTTCGATCCCTGGTCAGGACATGGACAAGAGGCAACTGATTGACGTCTCTCCCCGTCTCTCCCTCTAAATCAATAAACATATCCTCAGGTGAGGATAAAAAAAAAAAAAAAGAATTGAAAGCAGGGACTAGAACTGATACTTGCATACCCATGTTCATTGCAGGATCACTCACAATAGCCCTTGATGGACAAATGGAATATTTCTCAGCCTCCAAAAGGAAGGAAATTCTGACACATGCTACAGCATGGATAAACCTGGAAGGCATACTAAATGAAATAAGCCAGATACAAAAGGGTAGGTATTGTGTAGTCCACTTACATGAGATACTGAAAATCACACATTCATCTAGAGAGAAAGTAGAACAGTTGTTACCGAAGACTGCGGGGCAGTGCAGAATAGGGCGTGATGGTTAAAAGGCGCGTTTTCCATTTCAGCTGATGAGAAAGTTCTGTGGATGGTGGTGTTGGCTGTACTTCATGTACTTAATGCCACTGAACTAAATTCTTCAAAATTGTTAAAATGGTAAGTTTTATGTTACATATATTTTACCACATTTTTTTTTTTAAAAAGAAGAAAAAGAGGGGGCAGAAGGCGAGCCCTGGGCCTGGGGAGAGGAAGAGGGAGTAGACACGGGGCACCTATGAGACGCTGAGCCCCACGCAAGGCTCTTCTCCCGTGTCGTTCATTTAATCCTCGAAACGACCCTTTCAGGTAGGAACCGCTGTTATCAAACTGAGGTTCGGAGAGTGCCTTGTCCAGTGCCGCCGAGCCAGACGGTAACACATAGGGACACATACCCAGCTCAGCAGCCTCTAGGGCAGTGGTTCCCAACCTTTTTGGCACCATGGACCGGATTCATGGAAGACAATTTTCTCACCGGGGGTTGGCAGGGAGACAGGGGGCGGGGCTCAGGAGGTAATGCAAGTGAAACTTCGCTCACTCATCTGCCACTTACCTCCTGCTCAGAGGCGCGGCTCCTAACAGGCCACGGACTGGTGCCAGTCCATGGCCCAGGGTTGGGGACCCCTGCCCTAGGGCACCCGCCATTCAAGCACCTTCACATACGGGATGCTTTGGAAAGGCTTGGTCCTCCCCTCCTTTGTTCACTAGCGTCACCAAGCACCTCCTCCAGACTGGATGGAGGAGATGGCGGCAAAGTGGACACAGCTCTGACTGACCATCAGGACAGTTGAAGGCTGTGGGACCTCACCTGCCACTCCCCATCTTACTTCCTATCCTCAGAATCTCAACCTGACACGGCCTGAGTCACATTCGGCCTCTGACATTACGCGACCTGATTTCTACTGATTGGGAGCTGCCACAAGCTAAGGTGAAAATAGGTAGGATTAGGGTCAAGGCAAGACTAGAATTCAACTTTGAGCATCTCAGGAAATAGCTCCCAGGCATCCCAGAGTAGCAGAAGGACATGGGTTCCGACCCCGCCCTGGGAGGCAGTTTGGTGGAACAGGAAACACAGGGGCCTTGGAGTCAGGTGGCCCTGGGTTTGAATTCATGCTCGGAAACTTACTGTGTGATCTAGGCTTGGCCTTAACCAAATCTCATGCCTGCTTTGCGAGAGTCAATCATAACTCCCGTTTTCCCACTATTTATCAGATGTATGAACTTGAGTAAAGTACTTAACTTCTCTGTGCCTCAGTTTTCCTCATCTATAAGTGGCGACAGTACCCTGGCCAGGTGGCTCGGTTGGAGCATCGTCCCATGCACCAAAAGGTTGCAGGTTCAATTCCTGGTCAGGCCACCTACCTGGGCAGTGGATTCAATCCCCAGTTAGGGCACAGATAGGAGGCCTGTGTTTCTCTCTCATATCAATATTTTTCTCTCTTTTCCCCTTCCTCTCTCTCCCCAATCAATAAACATATAGTTGAGTGAGGATTTTAAAAGTGAAAATAAAATGGACTAACTATGGTGATAGTTACTACCTCACAGAGTTGTTGTAAGGATTAAATGAGCTTGCACAGATAACATGCTGAACACAGTGCCTGGCTCACATATAAAACCATTTTATAGATACAATATATTTAGTAATTATTTTTATGAGATAAGCTTGGTAGGGGGCTCACACATGGTAGTTCCCCCTCCCTTCCCCACCAGTCCCCTCCTGTATGAGTTTCAAAGAAGCTGTCAATAGTATGTGTCCTGGGATTTTCTCTAAATATCTAGTTTGGACACAGCCAGCTTTGGCAGGAAACTCCTGCCTTTCCTGTGTTTCCCATCACCCCAAACCAACACAGGCTTATGGGGGGCGGCGGGGGTGGGCGTGGTCAATCCATCAGGTCACACCCTCCAGAAAGGAGGCAAAAGCAGAGTCCTTCCAAAAATGTGCCGCTTTTTTGGCTGTGTGTGCTCATCCCACCCCATCTGTCCTCAGTGTGGGCTCCCAGGTCCTAAAGCAGCTCTGAGAGCACAAGGAACCCCAGAGGCCTTCCCTCGAGTGAGGGGAACCCCCGAGCAAGGGGAGCTCATGACCCAAATGAGCCTTCAGCAATCAGCTCCAGCCACCCAATAGGAGCGGTGCTATCTTCTCCAGTTTACTGGTGCGGACACAACAGCACAGAGAGATTAAGACACTTGGCCTAAGTTACCTAGCAAGCAAGCACAAGGGTGAAATTTAAACCCAGGGCTTTCCTGATCCAAAGCATAGGGGCTTTCCACAGTCACATTCTCTCCCTTCAAATGAACTGTGTCACCACCAGCTCCGCTGCCTACTGGTTGCATAAACTTGGGTAAGTCCTTTCTCCTCTCTGAACTTCAGTAGCCACAAAGAACGATGCAAAGGATCAATAAATCCAGGAGCTGGTTCTTTGAAAAGATAAACAAAACCAGCAAGCCTTTAACCAGACTCACTGAGAAAAAAAGAGAGAGGACCTAAATAAATAAAATCAGAAACAAAAGAGGAGAGATTACAGCTGATACCACAGAAATACAAAAGATTGTAAGAAATTACTATGAACAACTACATGCCAAGATATTTGAAAACCTAAGTGAAATGGACAAATACCGGGCTCCAGCCTCGGTGGGTCTCCGGGTCCCCTAAGGATGGACAGTAGGGGCGAAAGGGAAACGGATCCACACACTGTCAGTGGAGTCTGGAGGACAGGGGAAACGAATCCAAACACCCTCTCTCTGGAGTACCGGAGGACAGCCGGGCCTCTTTGCTCTGACTGACACCCCGTGAGAATTTCTTTTTATTTTTATAGGGTTTTTTTTTTTTACAATCAACAACAGATGGCTGTTATAAATCATCAATGGCTGACACATGGGCAAAAGACACAGAACATTTCAATTTTCACAAATGATTGTTTTTATCAATCAAATGACTAAGAATAATATTAGTACTAACTATTTTAGGCACTAATAATTGGCTCGACATATATATTTTTTTAGGTCCTAGATAAGTTTAAGTTAGTAATTAAAAATATATGTAAAGGTGCCCGGCTGGTGTAGCTCAGTGGATTGAGCGTGGACTGGGAACCAGAGGGTCCCGGTTCGATTCCCAGTCGGGGCACATGCCTGGGTTGCGGGCCAGGTCCCCAGTGAGGGCCATGTGAGAGGCAACCATACATTGTTCTTCCTCCCTCCCTTCTCCTCTCTCTGAAAATAAATAAATAAAATCTTTAAAAAAATATATATATATATGTAAAGGTATGTCTCATGCTTACGAAATTTAAGAGAGATGTCATGTAAGTCAAAGTATTCCTAACCCAATTAGCTGCCTTTGAAGTGTATTTCTAGGCACAGATGGTCTTATCTACAACTTTCTGAAGTATAAATCCTAACTAACGTTCATGGTTTTTCACTAAATTTCCTATTAAAATATTTTCTCTTCCTATATCTCTGGTTCAATAAACATTCTTGCTCAGTGATAAATTTTGAATTTCAGAGAGAATTGTTTATTTTAAGCAATGGCTTCTTCCAGTAATTAGCAAACTGTTTTTCTTTCAGCGTTCAGGTGGCTGATTTGCTTAATGGCTACTAATTCTCCTTAACGCTTTCATCTGTGGGGAACAGGCATGATAATCAGGAGCCTTAGTTGTAAATGCAGGTCAGTGAGAATTGCTAATTCTCAACAGCGCAGCCAAAGTATGCAAGCCATAGGCTAGACTTGCGAAGAACTGCCCAAAAGTCGTCTTCCGCTGTGCAGAGGCGTCCTACCCATTCTGACTGTGCCAAGAAATGGGTGTGGGCTGATTCTTCACAAATCAGCATTCATGGACTGGGTGTAGGCTGGCCTGCAACAGACAAATTTCTAGAAAAATATAATCTTCCAAAACTGAATCAAGAAGCAGCAGAAAGCCTGAGCAGACCAGTAACAGCTAGTGAAATTGAAGCAGTAATCAAAAAGCTCCCGGCACACAAAAGCCCTGGACTGGATGGTTTCATAGGAGAATTTTACAAAACATTTAAGAGCTAACCCTTATCCTTCTCAGACTATTCCAAAAAGTCCAAGAAGAGGGAAGACTCCCAAACTCTTTCTATGAGGCCAGCATCATCCTAATCCCAAAACTAGGTAAAGACACAACAAAGAAAGAAAACTACAGGCCAGTGTCACTGATGAACATAAATGCTAAATTCCTCAACAAAATATTGGCAAATCAGATCCGCCAATACATTAAAGAGATCATACACCATGACCAAGAGGGATTCATCCCAGGGATGCAAGAATGGCGCAATATCCACAAATCAATGAACATAATACATCGCATAAACTTCAATAGCCACAGATGTAAAGGGGAAACTACAAGGTTGCTTGTTCATCCAACAATCACAAAGCAAGCCCAGAGCTGTGTTTACAGTGGAGCGGCTGAAGCTTCTGCTCCACTGCCACCGCGCTGCACAGCCTCCTAAGATACTGCGAAGGCCTAAGAAGGTTACATACTTTTCTTAGAGTCCCAGCCCCGCAAAACCTGGACCCACCCCCGCTAACCACAGTGTACCAGCGCCATGCAAAGACCTAGATGTCGGATATGACAGACACAACAGGGACAGACACTAGAGGAACCTCAAGTCCCCGGCACAGGGCCCGACCCACAGGAGGCACTGGGCAAATGGTCACTGCCCTCCCCATGAGAATGCCAGCTCTCTGAGGAGGGGAACTTTGTCGGTCTTGCCCAGCACTCTAGCCCAAGAGCCCAGCACGGTGCCTGCCTGACACGTGGCCAGACCCCAGTTAACATTCTCTGACCCTTGAGATGGTTTAGTTTGACTCTTCGGTTCAGATGGGAAAACGGTGGCCCAGGGAGCCGTGTCTCTCCCACAATCGGGGCGGGGCCCGGGCCCTCACAACCCGCCATGAGACTCCCCCTGACCTCTCGCCACCTCCCCTGGTGACCCACACTGGCGTCCAAGATGCAATTTTAGGTTAAACACCTATGGATCAACGTTCTGAGCAAGAAAAACGAGGGAAATGACATAGCAGAAAGAGACAAAGAGTACAGACATTGAAGCAAGGTTACCAGATTTAACAATAACACAAGACAACCAGTTAATTTTGAAACTTACACTTAAATATGATTTGTTGTTCATCTAAGTATGTCCCATGAAATATATGGGGCACACTTACACTGTAACATTAAGATTTATTGTTTTCTGACATTCAAAGTTACCTGGGCAGCTTGTATTTTATCTGGCCACTCTGCCTTGTTTTCCCATAGAAGTGAGCGCAGATTCCTCCTCTGCTATTGCTGGGCCGTCTTGGGCAAGCACCCTAACCACTGGTAGCCTCCGCTTCCTCACGGAGCTGCGGCGAGAACTAGAGGAACCAGTGCCTCCTGCACATGAGTACAGGGCAGGTAGGCACTCCCAATGTCGGTTTTTCTTCTCTGTTCTTACACACCTTAAGGAACTCCGTGTGGCCCTGACTGGGTAGCTCAGTCGGTTGGAGCATTATTCTGTGCACCAAAAGGTTGTGGGTTTGAATCCTGGTCAGGGCACATACCTAGGTTGCAGGTTCAATTCCTGGTTGGGGTGTGTATAGAAAGTAACCATCGATGTCTCTCTCTCTCTTTCTCTCTCCGTCCACCACTCCCCCCGCCAGCCCTTTCTTCTCTCGCTCAATCAATAAAAGCATGTCCTCAGGTGAGGATTAAAAAAAGAACTCAGCTCAGACACAGACTTGCCCATTGTAAGATACCATGGTAACTACAGTACCAAAGCTCTCGACGTGCTTGTGGAGAACTGGATGCGCTGGGTCCTGATGTGAGGAGGCAGACACTGAACCCGGTACTGCCCAGCCTGGTCGCACCCAGCACTCCCTTTTTTCCCCATAAACATTGGGAATGCCTCCTTTACTCTTCTCAAATGAAACTTGGTGATAAAACAGCCCATTTACATGCAAAGTCAAAAGGATATAATATTCTACCTGTAATTTAAATGAAAAATAAAGGAACATGATAAAAAAATATTTCCACACGCGAATCCTTGGGCACGTGGTAGTGAGAGGCTTGCATAGGTGAAGTGGGAATAAGTTTGGAAGTTAGCCATTTCTCAATAATCAGCAGAATTAAACGAAACTGCTGATATGGAACTGTTTTTGATCCCTGAAAATAGGAAATTCACGTGATTCAACTTCACATTTGATATTCAAAATACAAGCAAACTACCTCTACTCTTCTGTGTGTGTGTGTGTGTGTGTGTGTCACACCTGATCCATACCCTATCTAAGCTACAAACACAGACAGATACGGATGTGCTAGCAACTCAAGAACCACAAGCATCATCACTGCTCAGGTTATGATTTTCCAAAATAATGGCTCATTCCTGTTAAATCTGCAAAGCATAATCTTTCTGTTTTGCCCAGTAGTTGCACTTCTGAAAAATTGTTTATATTTTAAAAGTGCAGAAACAAAACATCACATTTGTACATACAACAGCATTAGGTTCTAGGCTCAGAAAATTATAAGTAGGGTTGTTTTTTTTTCATACATGATTTTCTTGCAGGACATTGGAAGGTTGGGAAGAAGCAAGACAGTTTCTTGCTGCAGGCACTGCCCCCTACACTGTGAGACTTGCCCTCTAAATGGAAGCAGTTTGCCCCAAAATCATATGACAACCAACTGTAACCCCCAACACTTCCAGAACGACGAGCAAAGGGATGACGGTGCCATACCTGAGCGCCATCAGCGTAAGAGCCTGTGCCTGCACACCGCCGGTCATCAGCAACTTTCTACCCACACAGGACACCGGCCCAGGACCTGGGTCGCCTTCTCATTGCCTCACCTGTCCGGAACTCTGCCGCCATTGGTTGAAGGTTTCAGAAGCCTTGACCCAGTAATTCCACTCGCAAGAAGAAATCTAAGAATTCCACTTCTAAGACTATCTATGTAAACAATTGAGACAGCCATTAACAGCCCTGCATGCAGGAAGCACCAGATACAATGATGGAACCAGCCCCATAGAAGCAGTGGGGAAACGGTTCACTGAATCACGGTGCAGCCCCCTGAGGACGGGGAAGCAGCCACCAGACAGAATGCTGGCTGCTGTTGCAGGGCCTGGGTACTTTGGGGGTTTTTCCCTTTGCTTTTCTCATTTTCTCTAACAATTTTCATGCTTGTGATAATTGAAGGAAAATAAACTCCATGAGAAGGGCAAGAAGAAGAAAAAAACCCATGTAGCCCACAGCTGGAATCCTTTCCTATGGAAATGAAGACACTGGGAAGAAGGAGCCTGCGGTTAAAAGCCCTGGGAGGCGGCTCACCCAGTCCTCTGCTGGAACCTACTCAGCATGTGGGTCCCCAGTGCCGCTCCAGGGACTCCGGTGGCAAACTCTGGGGTCACACACAAGGCCCGGCCTGTGGCCTGCAGAGTCACCACAAAGCCAGTTCCAAGGAAGTTGCTCTCCAGACCTTTCCACTGTGACTCATGTCCTAGGCTCCGCCGGGGGACAAGAGGTCTGCGCGGCTCTGCCCGGGTGGGGTTGGGATGCAAGACCATCTATTTTGCTCTTCTTGCCTGTTCTTAAAGTGAGTTAGTGAAAATGCACTCTGTGATACTATTCCAGTAAGATCAAAAATAATGCACATAATGGGTGGGGCGTCCTGCGTGGGGGCGGTGACCATGCAGGGGAGTGGGGGGGCAAGCTGAAAAGACACCAAAATGGCGCAGTTGGTCATCTGCAGGGAGAAGAAAGGGCCACGTAGCGCAGTGGTTAGGAGTGCAGGTAGACCTGGGCTCAAGTCCCAGCTCTGCACTTACTAAGGCATCACACTGGGGAAATCGACCATCAGAGACTCAGTTTCTCTGTCTAGAAGGTGGGAATAATACTAGCACCTACCTCATAGGAGTAAATTGAAATGTTGCATCTGAGCATTTAGCAGAATGCTTGGCACCCAACAAATGTTGGCTTCTGTTAATTTTCACTACAATGGGTAGAAAAATACATTTTTCTGGGACAAAACACACACACACAAAATTAGCCCAGTGGTCCCATGGGCCCCCCAGGATGGCTGAGCACAGGCAGAGCCTGAGTTCCTGCAGTGACCCTGGGCAATGGCCATCAGCCTGTCCTCTGCAGTCTGGAGCAGCCACGCTGAGAGAGTGTGTAGGGGAAGGCCCTGGGCAAAGCACAGCCCAGGCTCCACCCAAAAGCAGGAGAAGAGCCAGAACTCCCGCCCACAGCACTGCGGTAGGGCAAAGTGAAGTGCAGAACGGTAGGCAGATTGCTGGAGACTGTAAAACAAAACCCAATAGGATGAGGACAATCAGTCGAGAAAGAAACACTGCAAAAAGCAGGGCTCTACCACATGTCCTTGAGCGGGTCTCCTGAAATTTAACCATCAAATGTGCCTGCTCAGCCTTCACACAGCTGGTCTCTGAGGGACCGGTTGCCACAAGCAAACCCACCCCCAGAGGGTCGCTGTCTGCTTCCTGGAGCATACTTGGGAAGAATTATCAATTATCTCCACACAAAAAATAAGAAAAACACACCTTCTACTAGTGTTTTATGGAATAGTTTTACATTTCACTAGCAATCATTGATCTTTAACTTTTTTTTGATAAATATATCTATCCATTATACCTATTTCAATATATAATGGCATTAGACTTAATAAATACTACATGTCTACTTTCTCGAGTTAGTTTCTTATTTATGGGGTTTTTTCCCTATTCTCCAGCTTTCATAGGAGCTTGTTAAAATTATTACCTGAATTCCTCTAAAACCCAAGGTTCCATGTATATTAAAAATTACTGTATTTATTTATAGTAATAATAATTTGGATTTTGGTTATGTTTTGAAGGTCCAGCTATGCAAAGCCTGAACACACAGAACTTTTATCCTCTCCAATGTCTTTTTCAGTCAACATTACAAGTTATTGACTGATGGGACTCATCATTTCTTGGTGAGAAGTCGCTGCCTTGGGATAACTTCCTGAATGGATGAGGCTGCTCCCCTTCCCTTTGTCACCTGACTGACTCTAATTCTACCATAAGCTCTGAGAAAACATTCTTACTGGTCACAATTTGCAGAACTTCAAATAGTCATCCACTCACTGAGTCCACCTCCAGCCTGTACTGACAGGAAGACTCCCTGGTTGTCCTTTGTCAGCAGTCGTGTCACGGCTGCAGTTCCCTGTCACACACTGATACTCAGAGACAGCGTGTGACCTGGAGATCCGTTCGTCAGCTTCTTCCCACTGCTAATTCATACTCGCAAGCCCATTGAAAAGCCTAGGTCAATAGTGATTTAAAGTGACACCATGTTAAAATTAGTCAAAACTCATGATTATGGCAACAACAATAATTTTACACATGGAGAGGATAATTCAAGCCATGGGCAGATGCCTAGTT
Organism: Micronycteris hirsuta; assembly: GCA_004026765.1. Classification (NCBI taxonomy): domain Eukaryota; kingdom Metazoa; phylum Chordata; class Mammalia; order Chiroptera; family Phyllostomidae; genus Micronycteris; species Micronycteris hirsuta. The sequence continues at coordinate 10,230 of PVJI01009383.1, read as the reverse complement.
AGGGCAGTGGATTGGCAGCGAGGGTTGCCTAGAGGTGGGTGGGAGCTGCCCCTCCAAGGTTGTAAGGACAACATAGGTGGACCTGAAGCTTCTCCCCACAGCTTTCTCACCTTTTCCGGATGCGTGTTTTGGGAACTAGGATGTGATTTGTTAGGCAATATTTTCTTAAACACATACACACATTTCTACAATGGTTCAGGACCATTGAACCATTTCCACAGGTAGAAATTTGTTTTTAAACACAGAAGTGGATGCTAGGCCATGTTAGTGCTCGTTACCCAAAAAAGTGCTGAAAGCAAACTCTATGTAAATCTGAGACCCACCGCCAACTTTTAAAACTTAACTTTTAAGCTTTTTTCAAATCAAAGCAAACCTATCTGTATAAAAATATATACCTATATACATAGAAATACCTGGAAGAAAATATTCCGACTACTGCCAGATAGTTGGATTATGTGACTATGGAGAACACTGTCTTTTTTAAACACACTTCTGTAATATCTGAGTTTATAGTGATTATATATTGCTTTATAATCAGGGGAGGGGACCAATAATCCTTTTTATTTTTTCATGATAAAGGAGAAAAAATTCTAATGAAATGAAAGTGGTGAGAGGTGCCCACAGCCAAGGGGCTGAGACACTAACTGGGAAGTGGCCCCCCACTCACCCCCGAGGAGAAGCCAGCCAGGCACACGAGCAACTCTGGAGTCACGTGGTTCCACAAAGAGCCAGCCGTGGGCACCAGGGGCTGGCACTCCAGGGGGACGGCTCTACACCAGACATAGAGGTCACCTGTCCCAGTCCTTGGGGAAGAATCCAGTCTAGATGAACCGAAGAAAAGCCTGGTGACATCAACAAGTAACCACCACCGGTGTAACAAACCACTACGAACGTTTGATCTCTGTAGAAATCATACAATCCACGTAAGACAAGTTGTTACTCTTCACCTAGCAAAAAGGTAGAGACTCAAAACGCTGGTGAGAATGGGCCAAGACTAGCGCTCATTCACTGCTGCTGGAAATTATTTTATGACTAAACTGCTTTTGAAAAGCAATGTGCCCTGGCTAGTGGGGCTCAGTGGATTGGGCACCAGCATGCGAACTGAAAGATCGCCAGTTCGATTCCCAGTCAGGGCACACTCCTGGGTTGCAGGCAAGGTCCCCAGTTCAGGGTGTGCAAGAGGCAATCAATCAATGTTTTTCTCCCTCTTTCTCTCTTCCCCTCCATCTAAAAATAAATAAATAAAATCTTAAAGAAAAGGAAAAAGAAAAGCAACATGGCCTTATGTACCAATCATTTTTAAATGTTCGTATACTTCCATAAATCCATTTCTAGAAATCCTCCCGGAGACAAACATAAAATTCTTTATTATAAAAACAAAATCATTGCAATGTGATTTATAATTTTTTTAAAAGGAAAAACCTGAATGTTGTCCAACAATGGTTAGAATGGTAGGTTTTGCTACAACCCCTCAGTGGGCATTACGTGGCCATTACATGGCCATTAAAAACAACGTTTGTGGAGAGTTTATAGTAGCGCACAGAGAACTGTTTATGTTACCACGTTAAACGATACAGTAGGATATAAAGTTGAATATAAAACACACACTTAACTACATAAAAACTCACATAAAAAACTGGGAAGAAAGGCTCCGAAATGTTATGCAGTTCCTCATGGATTGGTCAGGCTGCGAGTGGGGACTTCTATCTTTCAAAAAATAATTCTGAAAAAGTTTCAGATTTACAGAAAAGTTGTAAGGAAAATATGAAGAACTGTCATATTCTGGTACCACTTTTCCATATTTGCTTTATAGCATGCACGTGTATACACTTTCTTTACAAACACATGGGATATATTAGGTTGGCCAAAAAGTCCGTTTAGTTTTTTTCTGTAAAATAAACACATTTTTTCATTCTTACCAATAACTTTATTGATCTGGATATTTTGAGTATGTCGGCTGTCTCCCACTATTGGCTTCTAGCGGGTAGAGGCCAGGGCTGCTGCTAAACATCTTCCAATGCATAAGACAGCCCCACAGCACAGGATTATGTGGCTAAAATGTCAGTAGTACCAAGAAACTTCGCAAACCACTTTTGACACATTTAATCAGTCACAGCAATTTCTCCAGACACTGCACAAATATTTTTTTGTATTTCAGTTGCATTTTTACCTTTCTTGAAATAATAAAGCATAATACGCTGAAAATGTTACATGTCTTTTTCCATCTTCAGTATTAAAATGGCTGACAAAAATTCACCAGTTTTGAGATGTCTTTTAAATGCACGTTGATTTGACAGCTGACACAATACAATCTAACGAAATTATTTTGAAATAAATTAAAGACAACTAAGCACTACTAGAGCCACCATACAGAAAACACTGAATAAACTTTTTGGCCAACCCAATACAATCATTAGTCTTTTCTTGAACCATTTAAGAGCAAGCTGCAGATGCGATATAGCAGTACCCCTAAATACTCCAGAGTATATTTCCTAAACACGAGGACACTCTCCAACATAACCTTCCAGGGTCAGGAAGTTAACATTGGCACAGCATCACCACCCAATCCACACCCCATTAAAATGTCATCAACTGTCCCAAGAACATCTCTTTCCTTATTGTTTTTAAGATTTTACATATTTATTTTTAGAGAGAAGGGAAGGGAGGAAGAAAGAGAGGGAGAGAAACATCAATGTGTGGTTGCCTCTCACATACCCCCTACTGGGGACCTGGCCCGCAACCCAGGCATGTGCCCTGACTGGGAATTGAACTAGCAACCCTTTGGTTCACAGGCTGGCACTGAATCCCCTGAGCCACACCTGCCAGGGCTCAAGAACATCTCTTTCTTTATCGATCCAGGATCCAATCTAGGCATACACCTTGCATTTAGCTGATATGTCTCTCCAGCCTCCTTCAAACTGCAACTTTCCCCTCTCCTTCCCCATCTTTCATGTCTTTCCTCAACAGTTTTGCTTTTATTTAAGAGTACACACCTTTCACTGTACAGGGGAACCCTCAACATGAGACTGGTTGTTTTCTCGTAAGGAGACTCAGGCAGAAATAGCACAGAAATTAGGCTCCATTCATATGGGGGGTCCGTGATGTCCACTTGCCTGTCGCTGGTGAGGTTAATTTTGATCACTTGCTCAAGTCAGTGTCCGCCAAGTTTTTCTCTCAGAAAGTCACTATTTTCCCCTTTGTGATCGATATTTTCTGGAGATAGATTCCAGTATTTCAACAATATCCTACTTTAAACGTGACCCGCCCCGTCTTAGCATCACTGACAACTCCACCTGAGTCAACCATCACTAGGATGGTTGCTTAATGTTGATTTTTCTGATTTTTCCATCATTCCTTCTACATTTATTAATTGGCCACCTCTTGTAAGAAAGAGCTTTCCCATCTCTCCTATTATTTTTTCATTTACTTAATTATGTCAATATGGAGTCATGGATTCCTATTTTATTCAATGTGCTTTATCCAATACTATTTTTAGGTTGCTGTCCAAATTGTCCAAATTTAACTAATAAGAGCCCCTCATAGCTGATCCCTGTATCCTTATATTCTTTGAGCACTTCCTTACTTCCTGGCACAAGATGTTCCAGGCTCATCTTATCCTTCCCCGCTCTATCTCTGGATGCAGCCACTTCTCCAAGAAGCCCTAGTTCGTTTTAGTGGAGAATGGTGTTCAGAAACCAAGATCTGGGGACTTGGTATGTTCATCACTACTAGAATTGTACTGCTTCCAGGCTCTCTAGAAACTAAGAGATGCAATATATATATAAGTATATGTAAACATAACTACAGCTATGCACATTTACATGTATCTGTATATATGTACTTAAATTCATGGTTTTAATGTGTGTGTATAGATATGTGTGTACACATACATGTATGCATGCTTATATACATGTGTGCATACATCTAGCAATGTGTGCGTGCATGTATACATGTGTGCGTGCGCACACATATATGAGGGCATGCTATCCAGAACCTTGGGGTTCTTGCTAGCTTTCTCCCATTCCATGTTTGCAAATCACTTCTCAAGAAACTTGGTTCCCATTAGCCTCAGTTTATTAATTTCTTAGTTCACCAGCCAATCTCCCAACCACACAGCAGCCTTCTCTGCCCACCACACAAGTACGCTCCACCTCCTCTACCACCCGGCTCACCAATGCCTCTGTAAAGCCCCCCACACCCCACTTCCTCAAACGCCAGGCATGCCGATACCTCTGCAAAATACCGTCTTTCTGTATTGTCACTTCCCACATTTTCCCTTCCTTTTGTTTTAGTTGTTGAACGTAAAAGCCATTTCAGACACAACGCCTGCCCTCCTGAGGAGGATGCACACTAACGTCTCTCTCCCATGGCGGTTGCACAAATCCCCAGCAGGTGGGGGAATGCTAGGGCCAGAACGGCCCCTCCCTGTGGGCCTCCCTGTCTAACCCCTTCCTCTCTCTGCACGTACCCCCACCGCAGGCTGCAGTTTTCAGGGGTGTGGCCTTTGCCGGGGCCCCTCTGCCTCTCTAGAGGGTGTCTCTAAAGCCAGCCTCCTCCCAGGGACCGTGAGGCTTTTTACAGCACATCCCCATGGGGCCTTCTCCCCAGCCACAGGAGCACCTCCTCTCTGAAGGGGAGCCCCCCCAACCCAAGCCTGTTCTGTCTCATCCTCACAGACCCAGCACTGAACTTGGCCCAGCCCAGTGCGAGACAGCGTGGGAGCAGGCATGAAAGACACACAGGTCTGCTCGTCCAAGGGACTTCTCTCTCAGAAAGCGTGAGTGTCGATGTTGCTTACAGATGAGCAGAAAAGCCACAGAAAGATGGCAGCAGCAAGAAATGGCAGGTTCTGGAGTCAGAACCTAAGGGTGGGGGATGGTTGGACAAGTAAGGCAAGTTGGGACATACTACACAGAAGCAGCCAGAGTGACCCTTAACCCCTCCCCCACCCAAGCTACCCTGGGCAGCAGAGGCCTCCCAGCCCAGGGTCTAGCCCGAAAAGGAAGTTCAGAAAGTACAAGTTCTCTCCCCTACTCTTAACTTCTCCGCCTCCAGGAGAGAACTGCTGCCAAGGAAGGCAGGCCCCACTCAGCCGTGCACAGCCAGCCACGGTCTCTGGAAGTGTCCATCCCACCCTCTTCCTCCTCCTCCTCCTCCTCCGAGGCACTCAGAGACCTAGCAGAGCTTGTCTTGTTCATCCCTTAGTGCCCAATGGCCCACCTCAGACAGGACAAAGCCAGAGCCCCTTCCCCTCTTCTCCAAACCACTCCAGCTCCTCGCATTTCACCAAAATTCAAGTGTTTGAATGAGTGGGTCACAGACTCACCAAGATTTCTAGAACTTAAGAGGCACTTCAAAGAAAATGTTGTCCAAGGCTCAGAGAAGGATGTGACCTGTCCCAGGATCAGATGGTGGTTGAGCTGAAATGAGTTCTGGCTCCACAAGCCCAAGTTCAAAGCCAGAGGGGAACCCAAAACCTGGGATCATTCAAACTAGTTTTTAAGGAGATGTGGGCTAAGCCACATCTCTGTGAGTGCTCAGGAGCAAGAGCAGCAGTAGCATCTGGGTGCTTGTTAGAAATGCAAATTCTCAGACTCCACCCCACACCCATGGAATCAAAGTGTGGATTTATCAAAGTGTAGCTTGTCAAGCCCACAAGATGATCGAGACCTACTGCCCTGGGCCATTGGCTCTTAACCCTGATGTCCATTAAAATCACCTAAAGAGGCTTTGAAACATACCAATGTCGGGGCCCCAAATGCCAACTTAATTGGTCTGTGCTGGCCCAGGCACCTGTAGCTGTGAAAGCGTCCCAGGTGATTCCAAGGTGCAGCCAGATTGAGAACCCCCAGGCTAACCCCACTCACCTGAATTTCTCACCCTCCATGCTCTCGAAAAACAGCTGGAAGGACACGGGGCGGGGGGGGTGGGAGGGTCTGAACTGAGTACATGTCCAGTCACAGCCAGTTCCTTGTCCCTTCACTGCCTTATCTATTGGCCCTGTGGCTGTCTAGGCACACCTCTTCTCTGCATCCCTGGAGGGGCTCGGCCTCCACTTATTCAGGCATTCATTGGTTGAGTCTTGAATGTGCCCTGACTGGGGATCAAACTCACAACCTTGGCTTATTGGGATGATAAGAACCTTATATTTATAGTAAAGCAATGATTCACATTATAGGAGACCATGAAAAACTCACAGAAGAGATTTTTTATTTTTTTAAACATCAGGAGGGTTACTCCTGGCCAAATGCCCAGGCCCTCAAGGGGATATACCAAGTCTCTTTTGCCCTCAGAGATGGCCACCTTAGAGCAGCCACAGCATTACTCTCTCAATCTAGTGCACTGTACAATGCTACCTCCTCCAGGAAGCTTCCAAGGATTGATCTCAGAAGGTTGGTGGCCACTCTTCAGCCTCCCTCTCACAACTTCCCTGGGCTCTCTGGCCTCACTCACAGCTCCTGTCCCTAAAAGGCACAGCTCTGTTAGCATATTTGTGACACAGACCCTGTCTGAGACTCACTGGTCAGCAGTTACAGCATGGGCTCCTGGATCAAGACCACAGCTTGTTCAGTTGGTATTAACTGAGACTGCCTGGGCTTTGGCATATAGCGGTCAAGGGTTCAAATCTTGGCCCCACCAAGGACCAGGGAGATATACTTTCAATCGTTGACTACTGCCTGAGCACCTGCTTTGTGTCAAGCACTGTTCTAGGCCCTGGTGATTCAGCAGCGTGTTGACTGTGTTTTCAACGTGGCCTCATGGCCACCTCCTTCTGTCATGTCCTCTGCAGAAGGAAAGCCAGACCGCTTTTCCCAGAATCTCCTTCCCTATACACTTGTGGGGTAGAGGCTGTCAAGGAGAGGTATTCAAAGGAGATTTGGAAGTCAAAAGAAAAGCCATCATTCTGTGGAGCTGGCGCAGGCTGACACACGGGCAGATGGTGGACGTGAAGTTTGCAGCAACTTCCAGGTAAGTGCCTACAAAGTGCTTGTCGATGAGTAAGCTAGCAACTTCCTGGGAGTTCTGTAAAATTTGCAGCAGCTTCTGGACAGGCTCTTGAGCATTATTTTCCTTGTCGCAATAGACTGAGACAGTTGTCCACCAATGCCAACCATTTCTCAATATTCACGGTGGCCTCCTGGTGAATTCTTGAGAGCCAACCACTTTCCTATGGCAAGCTGAGACCACCAAAGGCTCCCCTGACCTTGACTCCGGCAGCCCTCCCTGCAATTGTGTGGGAGCCTCTGCTTCCACTGATTAAAGCCCTTCCCACGTGGAACCAATAGAGTAGCTTCTGTTTTCCTGACCGAACCACGGCTGAAACCTACAGTCCGCAAATCAAAGTCCCTGTCCTCGGAAGAATTTGTATCTCTAGCAGGCTGAGGCAGATCATAGACAATGAAAGCAATAAATAAACGCTACTTTGGTAAGGGTGGTCAGAGGGACACCCTCTGAGGAAGTGACTTTTGAACTGAGACCTAACTGATCCAAAGGAGGCAGACATGGGAAAATCCAGAACTTTCCAGTCAGAGGGAAGAGCACGTCGAAAAGGCCTTGATGAAGGTGGCATGCCCAGGAAACAGCAAGAGGCCCTCACTGCTAACCAAACTAGAGAAGCCCCAATCCACGTCCAAGCCACCACTCCTCATCTCCTCTGCTCCCTCAAGAACCTGTTATTGCCTGCGACGATCTTACTCAGCTCCTTGTTTACCAGACTATTGTCCATCTACCCCCATCATAATGTGCGTCAAGGGTATGTGTGCTCAGGCAGAGCCGTGGCTAATTCAGCACTCTGTCCTCAGTGCCTGGCACAGTACCTGACCACTGGATGTTTACTGTTGGTGAATGGACCGACAAGTGGATAAGTTGTCATGGAAACTCTGAAGGGACAATAACTCTGTGGGAGCTGGGAGGTGAAGTGTGAAGGGTTTTCTTATGGACAGTATTTGTCTGCCACTCTGATGAAAGAATGAGAACCAGGTGAGCATAAAAGGGGACTTTGGACTTGTACTTCTGTTTATCCATGGGTTGTGTTCAGTTTGGCTCAACCAGACGTTCTCCTGGGTATTAAATGGAAAGAAGTGTCAAGGCCTAATCATTGCTTGGCCTCACACAACATAGGTCTCCCATGACTAGAAACCAGCTAAGTTTCAAAATCAAAAATGCCTCAGGCATGTGGGGAGAAGAGTCGATGGGGAAGACATTTGTGTTTGCATTGACATACTCTGCATGGATGACAGTTGATACATAAATAAACACACATTTTTTAAAAAAGATTTATTTTTAGAGAGAGGAGAAGGGAGGGAGAACGAGAGGGAGAGAAATATTGATTAGTTGCCTGCAACCCAGGCATGTGCCCTGATCAGGAATCGAACCAGTGACTTTTCACTTTGTGGGACAATGCCCAACCAACTGAGCCACACCAGTCATGGCAATACACATACATTTTTTATTTATTTATTTTGAGGAAGGGGAGGGAGGGAGAAGGAGAGGGAGAGAAACATCAATGTGTGGTTGCCTCTCTTGTGCCCCCTACTGGGGATTAGGCCTGCAACCCAGGCAAGTGCCCTGACTGGGAATCGAACCAGCAACATTTTGGTTTGCAGGCCGGCACTCAATCCACTGAGTCACACCAGCCAGGGCAAATTTTTTAAAGCCTGAAACATTTGTCTGCTTATGTTGCCATGGTGACACCCACCACCCACGATGGGACCAGAGGATGGAGGAACTGACACTGGCCCCAGACAGGTTGCTAAGGTCTCATCTTCCTTGTGACCCTTCCCTTCCCCTGTCTGCTCCTGCAAACTTTGTTTCCAATGATAACTAAGGCACAGAGGAAGTGGTTGGCAAAGAAAGCAGCCTTCTTACAACACAAATCTGGTCACATGAGGCCCCTGCTCTACACCACTCAGAAGCTACTCTGCTTTCAACTACAAATAAAATCCAAACTCCTTCTTGGGGTCCACTAGGCCCTACATGAGCTTCCCTGCTGACCATGATGGTTGACTACCCCTTGGGCCTCTGCCAGGGCCTTCAACCAGCCAGGGGCTCCTTCCTCAGCACCTTTACACATGCTGTTTTCCAGCTGCCCAGCCATCCTAGGTATCTGTCACCTCCTGGTATCAGTCACCTCCCTGATCACCCTATATGAAGTCAGTCACTCTGGACACTCCCTCCTAGAATGGTTTTCCTTTCCACCCTACCTGCAGTGCGCAATTATACATTCATTTGTTCACCCTCTGCATCTCCCACAGAATTATAAACTCTTTATTGGCAAAGTCCTTCTATTTGTTAACTCTTAATCCATTGCCGAGCACAGTGCCTGGCATGTAGTTGGTACTCAATAATAAATGTTCGTATTGAATTAATTGGCACCCATCTGCACCCTAAGGAAAGGAAGGAGGTTAAGGAGCACCATCTCCTAACCCAAGGGTGGAGGGAGGGAACAGTGAAATGGGGGTACCCAACGACCTTTGGGGAGTCCCAGCCCAGGCTGAGAAGATAAAGAAGATCCCTGGCAGGTGGTCCAGACCCTGGGGAGGCCACTGCTGCCATCCTGGGATAGACCTCTCCACGTCGGTCCCTTGTGGGAATTCTTTCCACACACGTGAAAAAACGTAAGTCCCGGGAATTTACGCATGCAGAGCTCAACTCCGCGTGAGGAAAAATTATTCCCGTGTGGGCAAGCGTGATTCCTGTCTGTAGAAAAAGAATTCTCTAATGGAAATTTGGCAAAAATGTATCTTAAGAAATTCTCTGACTTGCTGAGTCTCTCCCTCCTGAAGTCAAGAGACTTAAGTTAATGAGTTCATGAAATTCTTCTCTGTCTCAATGTTTTATGGTCCTAAAAGTTAACAGCCCCAGTTAGCTTACCCTCAATTTACTTGTCTCCTGTTTAACGTACTACCCTGGTCCTTCCTGTCTGCCACCGGACCTGAATTTACAACCTAATGCTCTGTACCCCTAATGTTTAACTTACTGAGTAAACCTACCCCTTATCTATTCCCTTCCCATATATCCTCATGACCTTGCGGAAGACCCCTGTTCTGCATAAGTTCATGAATAATCAATCCAATGTAAATGTGTTCTAAAACTTCTAATAAAAAGCCCGGCTGAGCTACGCCCGAGGTCTTTTGAAGATGGAGCGAAAGGCTCGTGGCTGCCGGACTCTATTCTCCAAGCGTGTCTCTGGATGAGTTTGATTCACGCAATCAGTGTGGTCCCCCCCAC
>PVJI01009382.1:11761-65858 GCA_004026765.1 Micronycteris hirsuta | reverse complement strand
AAAGCACATCGCATTTCCTCCATCCAAACTTCCCAGGCTTTTCGCCGCCCTGCTCTCAGCGGAAGGACAAAGACAACAAGCCAAACTGGCTGTTCATATTACTTCTTCTAAAGGTATTTGCATTTTAAAAGAAAAAGGTATTAATAATGTATTTACACAAAGCACGAAGGATTCAAACTTTACAGAAAAATTGAGTGATGATCACTCTGAATTCCAGTCATTAATTTGGTATGTGTCCTTCCAGTTCTTATATATATTAGTGGCCTACTCTTCATCCCCACATCTGTCTCTCCCTACTAGCTAAGAAACCCGTGAGGGTGAAGGCAACGTCTTATTCATCATGTTGTCCCCATTCCCCAATGCAGGGCCTCCCTGTAGAAATGACCAGCACTAGAAATGAGGACACTGAAGTGTGGAGACCTTAAGGAACTTGCCCAGGTGACCCAGAAAAATGGCAGGGTTAGTATTTAGACTCAGGCAGAGCATGCACTTACTAAAGGTTTAATTGATAAATATATAGTGAACATCCATACTGGGGCAAGTGACATCGGACTAGAAGAGCTGTCCCCAAAGAAGGCCCAGCATATGCCATCAAAGCAGAAGTGAGGGCACTCACTGACACAGAAGTACCACGGTAGCACACTCACACGAATATTTAAACAGTTAATTTTTCTTCCCCCCAGAATTCTGCGTTCTGTGGAACGACATCTGATACAGCAATAGTGTTTTCGCTAGTTGTGCAATGCTAGTATGTGATACAGCTCTAAATTCTGTTATACCGTGGGAATTATAATAGCCTGATGTCTGAAGAGATTGCTCATTATTCTCTTTAAAACCAAAAAAATAAGACATTTCTCCTATGTGACTCACTTTAAAAAAAAAAAAAGTCATTCCTTTTCTATCAAACTCACCACCACCTACAGCTAACTTGTGATTTCCTTGGAGGCAACACCAACTTCTCGTCGCGTCTGGCACAGAGCTGGGCTGTCAACACCCGCCACACATCTGCTGAGTGAATGAACTCCGAATGAGCTCCACGGTCTTGGCTGTCGATTTGGTGAGAGGGAGAACTACAGGTCTGATATTTCCCCAGACACTCAGGAGGGATGCCTGGAGCTGCTTCAGGAAATCTCTTTTCGGTCTCATTAGTTGCCTGTGCTCTTGGCTTGCTCAGGGCAGGAAGAGTCTTAGGTTTGAAGGCAGCCTGCAGTGTGCTCATCAAAAGCAGCGGAGCTCGTCTGTTATTTCCCTCCCACAGACCTGAGTCCACGAAATTAGATTGACCTTAATCCTCGGTGCCTTACACTTTGTCATCCTTGGTTCATAAATGGACTTCTGTTAAGTATTCGCTACTTGTTTGCACTTAGTAAAAAAAAACACATCTGTAAACCCACCACCCAATTCAAGAACCAGAACCCGACGCTCCTTCCTATTCCATCCTCTTCCTCCACAACCTCAATTTTGTGTTTATCATGTTGCCTTTTTTCAATTTTAATTTTTGTTTAATTTTAGTTTAATTTTCAACAGTTGACATTCAATGTTACATTAGTTTCAGGTGTTACTGCTTTTTTTATTGAATGTTTTAGTTTAGATATTTGTCAATTCACTTTTGATGGGATCCTATGTCCCCTTTACCCAGTGGCCCCCACGGTCAAATCTTACAGAGCTTATGATTCAGTATCACAACCGGACACTGACATCGATACAGTCAGGAGACAGAACACTTCCATCACCCCAGAGGTCACTCTGTTGCCAACACCTTTTGCAGTCACAACCGAGTTGTCCCATGCTTGGCTCACCTGCTCCTTAACTCCTGACACCACCATTCTGTTCTTCATTTCTATAATTTTGTCATTTCAAAAATGCCATATAAATATAGTCAGTTACACAGTAAATAATCTCTTGAGATTGACTCCTTTTCAACTAGCATAATTCTCTGGAAATTCACCCAGGTTGTTGCCTGTATCCATAGATAATCTTTGTTGTTGCTGAGTAGGATTCCATGGGATGGATGTTACCACAGTTGGTTTAACTATTTACCCACTGAAGGGCATCTGGGTTGTTTCCGGTTCTTGGCTATTATGAATAAAGCTGCTATAAACATTTGTGGGCAGGTGTGAACGTAAGTCTTTATTTCTCTGGGAAATGCCCCAAAGTGCAATTTCTGGGTCATGTAGTAGTTGAATGTTTACTTTTTATTTTTTCATATTTTCAAAAAGATTTTTTAAATTATTATTTTTTCATTGTTGTTCAAGTACAGTTGTCTCCACTTCTCCCCCGCCACCACTCCCCTCACCCCAGCCCTTTTGTTTTTGTCCTACCCCCGCCTTGGTTTTGCCCCTGTGTCCTTTATAGATGTTCTGAATGTTTCGTTTTTAAAGAAACCACTGAAGTGTTTTCCAGAGTAGCTGAACCATTTTAAATTCCCATGAGCAACATGTGAGTGATACCGTTTGTTGGCATGTTCTTCAGCATTCGGTTTACCACTGTATTTTATTTTAGCCATTCTGAAGGGAGTGTAGCGATATCTCACTATGGTTTTAATTTGCATTTTCCTAATGGCTAATGATGTTGAACATCTTTTCATGTGTTTATCTGCCTTCTGTATATGCTTTTCAGTGAAATGTGTCTGTCTTTGGTTTATTTTATCATTGAGTTTTCATTATCCTGCTGTTGAGCTTTGGAGAGCTACAGAAAAAAGATCTTGCTGGGATTTTGATAGGAATTAAATTAAAACTATGTATAACTTTGGAGAGAACTGACATGTTTATTAAGCTGTCTTCCAATCCATGACTACAGTATGTCTCTCCATTTATTTAGATTTTTATTTCTCTCATCAGCATGTTGTAGCTTTTAGCATACAAGTCCTGTACATATTTTGTTAGATTAACATGTTTCTTTTCTCTTTTTTAGTCATTATAAATAGTATTGTATTTTTAATGTTGATGTCCATGTGTTGATTTGATTTTTGTAGGTTTATCCTGAGTCCTGTGAACTTGCTAAACTCACCTATTAGTTTTAGGAATTTTTTGTAGATCCCTTGGAATTTTCTATGTAGACAATCTTGTCATCTGCAAATAGAAATAGTTTCATTTATTCCTTTCTGATCTGCATAGTTTTTATTTCCTTTCCAGCATTAACTAGACTTTTCAGCACTATGTCAAATAAGAGCTGTGAGAACAAACCTTCTTGCCTTGTTCAAGAGCTTTGAGGGGAAAGGACTTGGTCTTTCACCATTAAGCATAATGTCAGCTATAGTTTTTTGTAGAATGCTTTTTATGAAATTGAGGAAGATCCCCCCCTATTCCTATTTTTCTGGGAGTTTCTTTTTATTATTTTTTAAATTATTGTTCTTCAGTTACAGTTGTCTGCATTTTCTCCTCTCCCCTCCCCTCCCACCCCATTAAAACCTCCCTCCCTCCCTTGCTTCCACCCTTCCCCTTGGTTTTGTCCATGTGTCCTTTATAGTCGTTCCTGAAAATCCTTCTCCCCACAGTCTCCTCCCTCCTCCCCTCTGGCTATTCTTAGATTGTTCTTAATTTCAATGTCTCTGGTTATATTTTGCTTGCTTTTTTCTTTTGTTGCTTATGTTCCAGTTAAAGGTGAGATCATATGGTATTTGTCCCTTACCACCTGACTTATTTTGCTTAGCATAATGCTCTCCAGTTCCATCCATGCTGTCGCAAAGGGTATAAGCTCCTTCTTTCTCTCTGCTGTGTAGAATTCCGTTGTATAAATGTACCATAGTTTCTTGATCCACTCATTTACTGATGGGCACTTGGGTTCTTTCCAGCACTTGGGGGCTATTGTAAAGTATGCTGCTATGAACATTGGGGTGCATAGGTTCTTTTGGATTGGTGTTTCAGGGCTTTTAGGGTATAATCCCAGCAGTGGATGGGAGGTTTTTTTTTTAATCATGAATCATTGTTGAGTTTTGTCAAATACTTTTTCTGCATCAATTGATATGATCACGTGATCTTTCTTTTTTAGTCTTTTAATATATTGGGTTATATTGATTGATTTTCAAATATTGAACCTGTCTTTTATCCTTGGAATATTAGCTCTATTTGGTCATAATGTACGATTCTTTATATATCGCTGAATTTTATTTACTAATATTTTGTTACATTTTTTTCTATATTCATGAAAGATACTGGTTTGTGTTTCTCTTTTGTACTGGTTTGGGTACCCAAGTAACACAAGCTTCATAAAAAGAAATGGGAAATGTCTGCTCTTATGTTTTCTGGAAAGGATTGCATAGAATTGTAGTAATCGCATATTAAACATTTAGTAGAATTCTCCAGTGAAATCATCTGGATCTGGAGATTTCTTTTTGGGGAGTTTTAGAATTACAGAGTCACTTCCTTTAGTAGTTATAAGGCTATTAAAATCATCTATTTCCTTTTGGGTGAGTTCATCTTTTCAAGAAATTGGTCCTCTTTGTCTGGCTGTCCGATCTGTGTTTGTGCGACTCCTCCTTTATCGTTTATCGTTTATCGTTTATCTGAGGTCCGGAAGTTCTCTAGCAATGTTCCTGAGATGGGTCGTCTGTGTCCTCTCTTTTTCTCGTGGTCTGTCTTGCCGGAGATTTGTCAATTTGTTGATCTTCTCAAAGAATCAGTGGTTTTCTGTATTGCTTTTCATTTTATTACTATTTAGTGTTCCTTTTTCTCCTTGCTTTGGACTCATCTTGCTCTTTTCTAAATTTGTGAGATCTTTTCATTTCCCTTCAATTCAAGGTATTTTTTAAATCTCCCTCAAAATTTCCTACTTGACCCATGAATTATTTAGAAGCATGTTTAGTCCCACTGTCTGAAGACTTCCCTGTTATCTGTTACTGATTTATAGTTTGACTCTAAGGTAGTCAGAGAATATACTTGCATAATTCTAATTCTTTTACATTTTTTAGCTTTTTCTTTTTATCTATATTTTAAAGCCTAAGCCATGTACACTATATTTTTGAAATTTTGTTCTTTTTACTATTCTATCCAGCTTCTGTTCCACATTGCTAACTGCCAGAACAAAAGGATGCTATCCCACTTTCCATTTTCTAGACCTCATCCCTATTTCTGTCAGGCATTTATGTGACAGGTTTCACTCTGGAGGACCCAAGAGGGCTGACTCTATGGTCGGGGTGCCAGTGGACTCCACTGCTGAAACCCACGGGGCTGGTGGTGCTATACTTCCACTGGCCCTGGTGACCGATTCAATTGTCAGACGTTGGAACAAATGCACGGTGGCCTCAGAAATGCCAGCTGGGCATGAAGAAAATGAATGCAGTTTCTAACGGCATCTTTTTTTGTGTAATTTAATAAACAGCTTTTAAAATGTTACCGCTACTGCTTATGCTTGATTTTTTCTGCGTTTGTGTGTCTGTGCCTCTGAGTCATGGGTCTTCTTCTGGTTCCCGTTCCTATTTTTCACGTTGTGTGTTTCACGGTAGCGGACGCTAACTTTTCTGGATTTTTGCTGCCAGGTTGCACACCTCCATTGCTTGGACGTGAGCGTCTTGCAAGTCTTGGAATGCTCCTGCTTGGCCCAGGATACCGTCTCCCTTGGTATATGATTCATGGTCACCGGAAGGGAGTGTGGATTCTGCTGTTGTTGGGTGGAGTTTTCTACAACTATCCATCTGATCATGTTGGTTGATGGTGTTGACCCTACCGCCTTGCCGATTGTTTTTACTGATTCCATCAATTGTTGTCAGATATCTTAATTTTTGCCTGGTTGGTAGAAATGTTTATCTTATTATGGTCTTGAGTGGCATTTCCCTGAGTTCCAGTAAGATTGAGGATCAAATTAAATATTCTCCTTCCTCTTTAATTACACTTTTAAAACGCAGAATCAAGACTTGACCAATTATTCAAATCCTTTGCTTTTTTTCTTTTGGTTTTTGTTTTTACATAGGCAGTGACCCTTGCTGATGCATCTGAACAGAGAGGCCAAGAATGTGTCTGGATGAGTCTCCTCGTGCAGCTCCACCAGGCAGACCGCCACAGCAGTTAGACACAGACTCAGGTCCGAACCCTCCCGCGACTCCTCTCTTTCTGACAAATCCAGTCCTAAACCTGAGCCCATCATCTGAAGTCCGCGTGATGCACTTCAGGTTTAGCTAATCCAGCTATGTCAGTGCCTTGCTCTCCCCTAGCTAAGTGGGTCCCTGCCTCCTCACTTTTGCCCATACCATTCCCTCTGTCTGGAATGTTCTTTGCCAACCAAAATCCTACTTACGCTTTAAATGTGGCTCATGTGCTCCCTCTATGGGGACTTCCTTGATCATTCCAACTGGAAGGACCCCTTCCCGCTGTCCTGTAATGTCTGTCCTGTGATTTGCAGGGCGTCTGGAAGACTACTGGCTGGGCTCAGGACAGTCATTGAGACCAGGACTGTCTTCTTTCTTTACACCTACCTCTTGGCCGGCAGGCGAAGTGCCTTTCCTTTATTAATATCCTAACTCACAGAGTGAACAGTATTAAAATCCCTTCTCAAATCACCAAACTTGCCAAAAGTGGCGTATTAGGCAAACCACCAATTTGGGGAGCAGGAATATCACCTGTGCAACAGATTAGGAGAAGGAATTATTTAGAATACATGCTTGAAGTGATTTCTGTGCACATGCCAATTGAATGTGGGAAATAAGCTATTCTCTTAATAGTAAAACACCTGAAAATGTATTTTTAAAATCTGATTTCTTTTATCATGAGTGAAAGTGGGCAACACTCCTCTGAGTTTTTAATTTTGTTTCTTCAAGCTGGGTGTTAGTTTCAGTAGACTGTATAATACAAAAGAACTTTAAAAAAAACAAGTCTAGATAATACCTTATGTTATTTTTAAAGTAAAAAAAATTCCAGGCAAATTTTACACAACCTATCTACATAAAAGTAGCCATGAATTTTTATATCTCATATGAGTGCAGTTTCATATACCAGGCAATTGCAGTCTTTGTTAAAAACCAAACTACATATTTTTAAGTCACAGGAGACTAAGAGAAATTCTAAAATTAAGATTCTCATCTTATTATAAAATGAAACATTTTTACAGAAAAATTAGAAAATAACAATGATAATTATTATACATAATAATAAACAATCATATATTTAATTAATTGTTAAAATAAATAAATTAGTATAACCATCCATATTTCCTTCACGCAGTGACATCTGCTGATAATACAGAAGAACCTTAGAGAGATTGGTTTAGATCTTTTGGGTTCATGTTTAGGAAAGACTATTCCTGGTTAGATTTTTTTTTTTAAATGAAGTGTCTGCACCCCTCCCCCACAATGTTCCAGGACTTAATAATGCTGACGGTCGGCAGTTCTTTGTGTTTATTTTTAACAGTTCCACATGCTCATCTTCAGCCCATTTCCCCTTGCTCTCTCCCCTGCAGAAGCAGAGAAGAGTTGGCCTCTCTCTCTGCCTGGGGCCCTTCCACAGAACTGAAACACTGCGCCTAAAACCTGCTCTTCTACGGTGTGAATCAGCCAAGTGTCTTCTCCCTGGCATCTGAGTCTCCTTTTCAAATTATTTTATCATGTTGAGGTATCCCTGGGACTTTCTAAGAGGCTGAGAGCAAGGCATGTTTTTTCACGACAACTAGTCAACCTGATTATTTCACATTCTCCTTCCTGCTAGCAGGAAGCTGATCAGATGGCCTTTGGGACTTCCTTTCACTTCTGAGCTTATGTGCCTCTTTGTGGGGGCTGGATAAGATTGTGTTTGTGCCAGATATTTAATAAGCTTTACTGGCTGTCTGACTCAAAAGTGCAGTTCCTAATAAGAGCCACAAACGGTACAGGGAATTCCAAGAATTGGCTGGTTACTCATTGGTGGTGGATCAAGTAGGGAAAACAATACACGCCCCCTGCCCATTTCCCAGTGACTTCTCCCACATTCATTGCAAAAGGGATGGTCACAAAGCACAGTCTGAGGGACCCCACATTGTCCTTCATGATGTGCTTCCTGGCAGGGGACATGTCCTGGGGATCACGTACTTCAAGGAGCTCAGCTTCAAGGTGGCTACTTTACTCGCCATAGAATGGGGCTCTGGGTAGTTGGGGCTTATCCAGGTTGCCTCCTCCTGGTTTCCTTGTTTCTTCCCAAGGAAGCCACTTTTAACCATGGTGTTCTTGAAGCTGGGCAGCAGCACACCCTGGTCTCCGTGACCCTGAGAGATACAGTCATGTTTGACCTGTGCTTCAAGCTGAACCCCTCTAGGAGTAGCTGGGAAGCCAGAGCGGGTGGGAGCCCAAGCAGTGGAGTGACAGTGAGCTCAGACTCAGTAAATGGTCAGCTCTTGCAGAAGCATTCCAGGCACTGCCAAGATTTGCAGAAAGTACCTGCACTATTCTGTCAAACACTTTCCCAAATTGGCCCTCCATTCTTTGCAAACAGTTATTCACCACCCTTTTCATTCATCTTACTCTTGGGTTTCCATTTTTTTCTCTTTTTCTTAAAGTCATACCACTTGCCTGGATATCCCCAATCAGCCTCTATCTTCTCCCATCATTCAAAGGGTTCCTGAAACCACCTCTTCCAGGAAGTCTTCCCTGACTAACCAGAACAACGGAAATCTCTAGCATCCTTCCACACTAACCACTCTCCATGAACTTCCCCTTTGTTCCCACGGAATGTAAATGATGCAATTTATTTTTTGTTAAATATGTGTTTGGAACACATTCTCAGGAAGGATATAGCAATAGGTGATGCCTTTGGAGAACTTGGTTGGTGTCTCACTGATGTGCAAATGACTCCAACACATCAGAGCAGCGAACAAGTATTGCTGCTACACATGTGACTCTGTGGGTAGTTGCTCAGACGTGTCTTCAGAACCTGAACGTCTACATTCTTAGTGGCGCTGCTTATATGCTCGCCATTAGCCAGACACTTCAGTCCTAGTTATTCAACAGAAATTCACTGAAACCTACTATGAGCCGAGTACTGTGTTAGTTATGGAAGATGTAGTGCCCACTGAAAGTTTTAAGACTGTTGTGATGGATCATCAATTTGGTGGCCCTAAAGGAACATGCCTCTCAGCATCCGTGCCCTCGTGAAGCCCCCGCCCCACTGCTCTCGGAATCTGAGCTGGCCTGTGGTCTACTTTAGTTAGTAGAATGTAGTAGAATGATATGCCAGTTCCAGGCTGAAGCCCCAGAAAATCTGGAAATTTCTGCTTTTGTGTTCTGGGGAGCCCTGAGCTACTACTTTTGGAATGATTTGCTATATAAAAATTGGTAACCAAAACAAACAAACTATAATTCCTGAAAGCAGGAGAGGAGTATACGATTATCCAAAGTGGCTTCAAGATACTTTGATAAACCAAATACTTAGAAATTTAACAATCAAGCAGAGTCATGGTACCAACAAGCCTTTTGAAAAACCAGCCCGCTCTATCAAGTTCTTGGCTTAAAATAATAACCAAATAGTATTTTCTCACAGTTCTGTGATCTGAGCTGGGCTCAGCTGGATGGTTCTTCTGCTGGTCTTGCTGGTGGTTGGCAGGAGGCAGGGTTCAGCTGGAACTTGGGATCCCCAAGCTCCTCTCCTTCGCTCTAGTCTCAGGGCCCCTCCCTTTCAGGGGCCTCTCCCCATGATTTCTCCAGGAGAGCAGCTGGACTTCTTGCATGGTAGCTGTGGTGTAATGGTGAGTACATCTGACACGCAGGGCAAAGGGCCTTTACAGTGTACCACAGGGAGAGACTGGAGGCGGGGATTGGAGTCACACCATCTCAGTTGACTGTGTAGAGTCTGCAGACCATTGGGAAGGTGTCTGGGCATGTATTCTCTCTCTGACCACTATCTTGGCATCACAAAAATAAAGGTGATAACAACCCCTACCTCACGGATTGTCTGGAGGATTAAATGAGATGATACATGAGATGCCCTTAGTATGTTCCTGGCACATAGGAAGCACTCAACATGTGGTAACTATTAATATTTTTTTTAAATATTTCATGTATTTGTTTTTAGAGAAGAAGGGAGGGAGAAAGAGAGGGAGAGAAACATCAATGTGTCGTTGCCTCTTGTGCACCCCCTACTGGAGACCAGGTCTGCAACCTAGGCACGTGCCCTGACAAGGAATCAACCCAGTGACTCTTTGGTTTGCAGGCCGGCACTCAATCCACTGAGCCACACCAGCCAGGGCTCTATTAGTATTTTATTACAGTTACACTCTGCAAATAAATTAATGAGATTATATTTAAACATTTAAATTTTAAAAATTTTATTTATTTTTTTGAGACAGAAAGACAGAAAGAAAAAAAATTGATTTGTTGTTCTACTTATTTACACATTCATTAGTTGTTTCTTGCATGTGCCCTGACTGGGGATCAAACCCACAAACTTGGGGTAAAGGACAATGTTCTAATCAATTGAACTGGCCAGGCCTTGTATTTAAACATTTATAGGAAAGTATTTTTGTATAATTCTGGACATATACTAAATTCTCCATGCTTGTTCTAAAAATAGGCTGCTTTAAACAATTCTGTAATTCATACAATTAATGGCCTTTCACCCAATTTTGCTGTAATGTTACAGTTGTGACTTTACTTAATCTCTTTTTGGGGAGTAATCTTTTATCTTGAATAGAAGAATAGAATCAATTGTGACATGCAGCTAGAACAAATCTGACATCGTGAGTTTGTTTTAGACAATTTTTTAAACCATTTTATTTTTTTAGTTTTACAAAGAGGGGAAGAACAAAGAGAGGGAGAGAAACATCAATGTGTGGTCGCCTCTCGAGCGCCCCCTACTGGGGACCTGGCCCACAACCCAGGCATGTGCCCCAACTGGGAATGGAACCAGTGACCCTTTGGTTCACAGGCCTGCGCTCAATCCACTGAGCTACACCAGCCAGGGGTGTTTTAGACAATTTTTCAAATAAGATTTATAGAGATAAGAAAGAAAAGGAGTTTCGTGAGGGGAAAAAAAACCCCAATGTTTTCTAAGAATTCTGAAGCTCTGATCTGATATTACGTAGTAAAGGGAACCACAGGCTTAACTGCACATCACATACAGCATCTGACAAGATCTCGGGAGTGTAATGCCTGCACAGACAGCATGGGGGCGCACTGATCATGGTCTCTTCGTTGTCACATCTCAGCTTGTCCCTCCTGTGTCCCCTCTCTCATTTTCTGGCTACCAGAGTGGAAGTCTGGTAGTCTACCAGAGCTGAAGACTTAGATAACAGCTGGGAGGTGGGGAGAAGGGGCAGAGTCCAGTGTTTCAGGGAGGGCAAGCCTGGGAGTGCTGTGGCCAGGGCAGGGGGTCACAAAGTCATTCACCCGGGCAGAGAGAATGCAGCACTTATTTATGTTTTCGAACTTTTGTTCCCTTTGACCGTGACTGACAAAAGAAATAAGGATTCATTTGAGCAAGAGGTATCTCTAGAAAAACATCTGTCAAATCTGAAAATCTCCTTTAAAAGAAGGATTCATTGGGTTGGGCTTATAACAAAGACAATTGCAAGTAAGTATTAAGATTTGCCAGTAAATTACAGGAATTTCTTAGTACTCCATCACAGTTTCCAAAACCAGTCAAAACAATTTCTTGCAAGCAACTAATTCCACAGAAGTCTGAAAACCCACAAGTTTCACTCTCATCTTCCCTTTGGGTGCCTGGAACCCCCGCAACCATAGGGATTTGCCTCGCCCCACCCCTTCCAGTCCCGGGCCTTCCCCTCGCTCCCCTCTGACCACGCTGCTGGATCCCCACCTGCCACCGACGTCTCTGTGACCCATGGCGCATGCCGTGGGCAGGGTCTGCGCTTTGGTTTACTGGAGAAGATCCAAACACCTTAGCACACTATTTAGATTCATTGAGTATTTGCAGAATCAAAGGTGTGATTATGAAAAGTGATTTTAAAGTATTGTTTGGAATATGAGGGAAAGACCCAAGGCCCTGGAGCCGGGACATGTGGGCGCTGAAGTACAGGGGTCCCACAAGCCAGCCACGTGGTACTCTCCTGTTGCTGCCATCCCAGTTTTTTCCTTTTCCTTTTTCTTTTTGGTCATCCTCTGATTTTCTGCGCCCTCACAGGACCAGAGCTGGGCAGATATGGCATAGTAGAGATCAGCGAGAATTCATACCCACACTTATTTGAACCTTTTTTCGCCATCAGTTTTTTTTTTTTTTTAAGAGTTCAGCGTTTTCTTGAACGTGTTACAAGAGAGGTTTAGTCAAAAACACCACAGCCCGTGTCCTCATTGGGCTCCTCAGATTCTTCTTTCTTTGCTCCCACTTTCTTTCCTCCGCTGGGGCACAGCAGTGGAGGGGGCAGGACCTCCTGCTGGGGCAGCACCGGCTGCTGGGGCAGGTCCGCCAGGCCCTGCGTTGTAGAGGAGGCTCCCAGTGTTGACATTGGCCAGGGTCTTTGCAAACAAGCCTGGCCAGAAAGGTTCAACATTTACACCAGCTGCTTTGATGAGGGTATTGCTCTTATTCTCCGTCACAGTCACCTCACCATCGCGCAGGATAAGGGCCCAGTGAGGAGATGCAGGCGAGCTCCGAGGCGCAGGCCTCGGTGTGGTCGAGCACTGCCGGGAGCAAGCGGGGCTAGCCCAGGGCCTCACCCCGACGCGGCCTTAGCACCTTAGCGGCAGCTGGGGGAAGGGGCTCAAATGTTTTTTTAACAGGGAAGGAAATGAAGCACGACAGGCATGTCAAAGCCTCCCCACTTCTTTTCCTACCTAGTCTTCTGGTGGAGATGCTCAACTGTAAAATGGCTCGAGGGAGCATCACAAGCAGGAACAAAGAATTGAGGGAGCGCTTAGCTGGGAAAGAGCCACTGAACCAGCTGGTGCTCCCAAGGGCAGAGATGGGAGGGGCTGTTGGGGTGACTCAGGCAGCGAGGACCCTGAAGGGGCGACCGCTAGGGGTGAACTAACCCTCAGAACAGTTTGAGGGAAGAAAGTCTCAGATACTTAGTTAGGGACTGGTGAAGAGGGGCACGTTCCGTCAAGGTGGTGTGAGAGGCAAAAATGGACAGAGGGCTCCAGTGCCATCACAGAAGGTGGGGGCCACAGAGCCACACGTGGGCAGCAGGGGGCGCTTGCAATAGGTGTCCGGGAGTGACCCAAAGGCATGAGAGTCACTCTCTGAACGAGGCTGGCTGAGGTGACCACATAGAAGGCCTGACCCTTCACAGGCACAGAAATGAGCTGCTGCAGGGGACCCCGAAGAGCTGGGTCTGCTCTGGCTACCCCAGGCCACCCAGAAGTCGAGGGAATGCAGTCAAAGGAAAAGAGGGCCGGAGGGCAAAAGTATCTCTGGCATCACAGTCAGGCTGACAAGTGTGAATGCCATGCTCTTCTCTGGCCACGCAGGGATCTGGGGACTAGACTTCCGCTCAGGTAGCCACAAAACAAGAGTTCTAACTCAGGCAGCTCCATAGGGACTTGTCCTCATCCTCTAAATCCCGCCTCCACTGACATGCTCACCCCCTGCACGAGTAAGCCCATCTTCTAACCCAAATCCATAATGAATATGAAAGCAAGGAGTCGGTAATGCCTGCGACTGTGATCTAGGGGAACTGATAAGTCAGACATTTGCAATATAGTCATTCATTCATTCGACTATTATCAGTCAAAGGCCCACAGCATGCAGGCAACATAGAGACACAGCAATGAATACGAGAGGACTCTTCACCCCTGAAGCTCCAAATAAACATAAGATTGATTTCCCTAAATCCTTTCACAGATAACCCCCACAGTGCTTCAGTGCTTCTCCAGAGAGATATTTTTTCTTCATCTTTATACACAGAGGCTTGATAATAGAACCTATTTGCAAAACAAATGGTTAGGGGAAGAAAAAAAAAGAACTCCAAAGAAACCCTAATAAACCTCTCAGCTATAAACAGAGATGTTCATTCAGATAAGACTGAATGTCTTATCTGAGATACACTGAGATAACAGTACTGAAACCCTGCAAAAGCCTCGGGCCTATTATTCCTTAATTCTCGATGAGATGAAGATAGTGTCAAAGAAAATTCATAGTCACTTGCATTCATGTTAGTTTTTGAACCATTTAAAAATCTATTTTAATGCAAGAATTTTATGCACACAATTAAAAGAACCAAATCTATGAGGCTCATAACCACCACCAAAAAATCAGCCCCTTGGCCTACTTCCCTTACCTAGGTTCATCTGCAAAGTTAACTACTTTCCACTCTTAGCTGTTTTTTTTCTAACCAGAATAATATCCGTATTGTGCCATCTCTTGATTCAGCTCCTTTAGAGATGATGCACTGACTTTCCATTGTGATGAAGATTTCACTCCCAAACACTTCCCAGCTGATACTCAGACGGTCACACATTGCAACCATATGGGTTGTTTCCATATGGCAAAATGCAGTTCTGTACTGGTTGGCACAGAAGCTTCCTCATGCCCCACCCAGGCCAACCTGTCTGCCCCAGGACACCCTGGACTCCCCCAGGACCCAGCAGCCGAGGGGGCCCCCAGAATCCTGCTCCAGGGCTCTGACCCCTGATTCCCTCCGACTGCCAGTTGCCTGTGCTGTATTGTTAATTTCCAGTCCTCTTGCCTTCCCAATGTAATAGTCCCAACTTTTTGCTAAATTCACATTTGAGGTGTTCGTTGTGGAGCCAATCTGTAACAATTACATTTTTCTTATTGTTCACTGTGGAAATATTGTTCACTGTGGAGCCAATCTGTAACAATTACATTTTTCTTCTCCAGCTTTCGGCGTTTACTGCAATGAATAAATACCAGATTTTTAATTTTATTTCTTTTAACATCTGAATACTATCTCTCTCCCTTATATAATTTCCCAGGTAGTTAAAACTATCACTCACGTTGTCAGTTATATTTTCTTCTGAAAATATCTTTTTTGGAGACCTACCTGTTCATTTTCCAACCCAGTGTGCCTGAACTCTTCTCCAGCTCTGCTGAATTATATTCTGTGAACTTGAGTTTCCTGCTGTCCTGAAGCCCCTTTTCTGGGTCCTGCGGCTGCTTTTCTGGTTTACCCTTTGTAAACATCCTCCAGCACCCTCAAACAAGACGCTTGTCATGTTTTCTCTTTCTTAGATTTGGCATGTCTGGGAATGACTTCTGGCTAACCTCACGCTTCACTGGCTGAGAATAGAATACTAGGTTGCAAATCATTGAGACTGAGAACTTCCCGACTGTATTGCTCCAGAGACTTCTAGATTCAGGACTGTTGTTTAGTAGTTTGAAGTCATTCCAGTTCCCCTTTCTTTAAGATCTTCTTCCCCCAGTGGAAGCTTTTAGGAATTTCTCTTTAACATTTCTGTGATATGCCCCCGTAGGGACGATTTTGTTTTGTTATTTGTCTTTGGCTGAATACTCAGTAGGTTTTTTTTCCATCTGGAGTCTTGGTATCTTGGACTGTTTCTTGTATTATTTCTATTTCTTTACTCTCTTTTTAAGTTGATATACTTCCCATAGGATGTAATTCGCCCCTTTAAAGTGTTCTGGTAGGTTCACCAAGCAACCATCACCACCATCAATTTTAGAATGTTTTCGCCACCTGAGAGGAAACCCGTGCCCATCGGCAGTCACTCCCCGTTCCTCCCATCTCCTCCCTTCTCCCAGCCTAGGCAACCACCAACCCGCCTTCTGTCCCCACAGACCCGCCTACTCTGGGCATTTCACATAAATGGAGTCATACCACGACTACAGCCTTCCGTGAGTGACTTCTGTCACTTGGCGTGTTTTCAAGTTTCATCCACAATATAACATGCACCATGCTACTTTTTCTTTTTTAATCCTTGCCCAAGGATATTTTTTTATTATTGATTTGAGAGAGAGAGAGAAACATCGATCACTGCTTCCTATACACGCCTCCACTGGGGATCAACCTGGGTATGGGCCTGGATCCTGACCACAAATCAAACCTGCAAACTTTTAGTGACTAGGATGACACTCCAACCAACTGAGCCACCTGGCCAGGGCGTACTGCACTTACTTACAAATAATATCCCACTGACTGGATGTGTCACACTTTATCTATCCATTCCTCAGTTGTTGACATTTAGGTCGCTGCTACAAACATTCATGTACAAGTTGTTGTACAAACATGTCTTCAGTTCTCTTAGTATGAAAATGAATTCAACAGACTTCCACTTCCTCCCCCTGCCCTTGTTGAAATTCATGGCTCCTCATCAGCACTTCTAAGTGTAAAACTTTCAAGAGCTGACCTGCCTGTTCCTTCAGGGTCACCTGTAGCCAGCCCCTTCAGACGAGATCCGCGCATCGACTCACCCGGTGGTCCTCCAGGACCCCTGCTCTCTCACAGCCGCCTGCTTTGCCAGATTCTCTTTACAGGCAGGAATCTGCCTCCCTGATTACTTGCCTCACACATTCAAGACTGCTCAGATGTTACCTCCCCCACGAACGTCCATGACTTCTCCCCCGGCTTCTTCCCCACGCCCATATCCAAAGGGCACTGGCGGCACTGTGTGGTCGTCGCTCACATGTGCACTCTTCTCACTAGAACATGAGCTTCGTCAAGACGATGCTGCTCCTGAGTGTCTGCATTCCCTGCATCAAACCAGTAAACGGTGCTTTCTATCATGCCCGCCATAAACACTAAGTGCCACACACTAGTCTAAAGGCTTTACTCTGAACTTACTGACTTCCCATAATAACCTGCGGAGGAATTACCACCCCACCCCACCCCCACCGCCGCGTTGTCCAAGGCTATTTTAGAATAGTAGAGCAGATATCTGAACTCGGATGATCTGGCTCAGAGACACCTTTCAACATCTCTGACTTTTCAACTGAAGAGGTGCCTACCATGTATGTGTTGAATGAACGAATACACGAAGGGGAAAACCAAGGCCTTCAATAGAGGTCAAACCAACTCAGTCTTAGAGAGAGCTACATTTTAAAGCAAATGAAAAGTTGATTTTATTGGATTTTTTCTATCCTCAACCCAAGCCATAAAGAGCCAGGGAAGAGGTCTTGGATAAGATTTCTGTTGTCTAGTGCTATGAACGGAATGGCCCCTCAAAATTCCTATGTTGATACCCTAACCCCCAGTTTGGCCGTATTTGAAGATGGGGCCTCTGAGGAAGCAATTACAGTTAAATGAGGTCACGGATCAGTCCCTGATCGGATACAGTTAATGTTCTTTTAAGAAGAGACATCGGCACCAGCAAAGGAAGAGAGACCTTACCAGAAGCCAAATTTGCTGGCACCTCGACAATGGGCTTCCAGCCTATAGAACTGTGAGAAATTAAACTTCTGTTGCTTTAGCTACCCAGTCTGCGGTTTTTGTTATAGCAACTCAAGCAGACTAATACAATTCCTAATGGCTGAAGTTTGGAAAACACAGATTTTCTTTCACTGGTTTCAGAAACCAGCCGCTTCAACGGTGTTCTCTCTTCCTTTGGCTGGATTTGAACTTCTTATGTTGTTTTTTGTTTTGGTTTCTAACAAAATAAAATTTTAAGGCTCTATCTAATCCAGCCTTCTTTTTACCATAGGGAAGTCAACATTTAATTTTCTAGTTTTTCCTTCAACATTTCCTACAACTGTAGACTTTCTTACTTTTCATCAGCTTAGCTAGCTAGTTCTTGGCCTATGCAGAAGTTCAATTTATCTCCCTAAAAATATACATTATCAATATTATTACTGATACCATGGATGGTTACCTCATTTAATAATGCTAATATATTGTCTTTGCCAATGGTATTTTACTTGAAAGCCTGGTATTTCATTATGGAGTAAAACCTGAGCTTTCCAAGGGACTTCAAGTTTCAGCTCTCTGTCTGGGGGTTTTAAAATAAAACAACTTCTTTTTAATTATAAAAATTTCCAAACAGACACAAGGGTAGAAAAATATATTCAACACACAATCCAACATTATCAAGATTTTTGCCACATTTGCTTAAGCTATTCCTTTTCCTCTTTTTTCTTTGCTGACATATTTCAGAGCAATGCCAAAGCATCAAGTCCATTAAACAGCACATATCTCAATACATATCACTTTAAAAAGGGAAACATTTTCTCTTATAATCACAATGCAGTTGTCCAATCTAGGAGAATTAATAATTCTTTTGTTTGCAGGCTTTTGGAGTGAAATAACTCATATAGAATTTTATACTATGAAAAAGCACTGCCTTAGAATAGCAAAATTCTGTAGTCTCGAAATAATATTAAAATGAAACTTAGTATGTCCTGAAATGCAAGGTGCTGACACCATCCAACTAAAGCTGAGCTCAAGAATGCCTAAGACAACTCTTAAAGAGACACAGTACCAAGACTGCAGTCACTGCATATTATTTTAATAAAAAACAAACTACTTTACACAAATATACAGATCTCAAATTGTAACATCGAAATACAGAATGCAATAAAGGAGCTATGTAAGTTTTCCTCACTGAGACAGGCTTTCTGTCCCATTTTGACATTTATGATTATTAAGACATAATAACACAGGAAGTACAGCTTTTCCAACCTCATGATTATAGTAAATCCCTTTGCAAATGAATGAGGGTGTAGTCATCAAAAGGGGAAGGTGACAAGTTAGGTGGCCCTGGCGACATTGTGTTAAGAGACACAGTAAGAGCGTTAAGAAACTGCAGTCAAATGTTAGAAGCACGGGCACTACAGCTTTCGCAGACTTCTGCCAATGATTATATCCTTGATATACATATACATCCTTAAATATAAAACAGTTCAGTGTGATTGCATCTATATTTGTTCCACATGACAATTGGTTAATGCATTATTCTGATATATTTTTCAACTGGAATCATGTACAAAAAAATAATGAGAAATCCATTTTAAAAAACCTATTTTTCCCAAGTCAAATTATGTTTAAAAGTTAAAAGGCCTATGGAAAACCAAAGTGTGGGCAAAAAATATAGGCCACATGCCAATATTTGAGAGAAAGTCTTGCACAAATAATAGCTATCTTATCTTGTAGAAAAACAAAAACAAAACCCTAAAATTGATCCCACAGATCTGAATTAGCTGAACTGGAGTGACAAAGTCAAAGCCAGTCCTGTCACTTGTACATCAATTTGATAAAACAAATCACACTAAAAACGAACAAATACCCTGCACGCACTGCTGTGCAGAACTGGTGATTCCTTCAGCACTTACACCGAGACAGCTGCTACGCAGCTCTCTTTGTAAGAAAGCAGTATGCCCAGAAAACCCCACAGAACGTGTCACTCGTGAAATTCCATAAAAACTGCACGGCAGGCACGCGTTGATGGCACTTAAGGACAGTAAGAGACTGAGTGCACTGTTAACGCCCACTGACGGGCTTCGTGCCAGTATTTTAAAACCATGCTTTTCATCGACTATAGATAAAATGTTGAAGAAAGAAATACGATATTGCATCATATCCCTGAACAGAGCAACCACATTTGTATAAAGAAATCACTAAAGAGTTACTTCATTGTTTTTAATGAAGTCCTGTCTAGGCATTAGACTTTAAACTAAATGTTGATAGTGCCTAATTTCAACTCCCAGGTAAACAAAACAGCTTACGTATCAAGATTAATTCTCTTTGGCCGCAATGGATACCATCTTCTCTGGGGGCAGTCTTTAGTTTGCTTTCTTTTCAGCACCACGTTATTAGATTTCCTGGTAGAAGTCTCTGTTGGTGTGGTTTCTGTTTGAGTTATAAAGCTCTCGGATTTAACATCTGGCTTCCTGTAACAACTGGAGAAGACTTCTTGGTGGATTCTCTGGAGCTGGATAATAGGCTGCATCTTTAAAACTTGGGAAAATCCATCTCCTTGTTCAATTAATGCAGGCAAGGACTTTGAAAAGCAAACAAACAGTAATACTCAACGTTAATCTCAGGTTGAAACACGAACACACAGGGACAAACACAACACTAGCATTTTCATTCTGCTGGCCAAGGCTTTCTCTAAGACCCAATTTTTGGAGCGGTGGATATTCAACTTTACCTTAAAATATGAGTTTCAGGAATTTTAACTAAAAGCTGAGACTAAAAAGATATGTTCTATTCCTACAAATGCCTGGTAGTAAAAGAAAACTTCAGCAGAGCAGGCGGTAACAGGGTTTCAGAGCTAAGTATTTAATGTCTGAAATTCCACATTTTAGAAAAGTATTTTAGAAATCTTAATCATCAGGAGCAAGGGTCAGCACATTTTTTTCTATAAAGGGCCATATAAATATTTTAGAATCTGGGGGGCTTATATCTCTGTCACAATTTCTCAGTTCTTTCACTGTAATGTAAAGAAGCCACAGACAGTAAGTAAATGAGTAGACATGGCTGTATTCCAATGGAGTTTTATTTCCAAAAAGAGGTAGGAGGCTGGTTTTCAGCCCGGCCCACCCGCGTCTGTCAACTCGATCAGGAATACACTATGAGAAGATCATGGAATCAATACAAACCACAAAAGGACACTATAACAATTTTAACAACAGGGGAGATTATGAAGGAGATTAAAAGTAATTTTCATATACTAGAAATAAAATGTTTTCCTGTTTATATAAATGATGTGAAAAAGGTAAATGATTTTATAATAATAAAACTCCAATTTGATACAGTGGCTAACAGTATAGGCTCTGGAGCCAAATGACCAAGGCTTAAATCCCGGCTGAGTCATTTATCTGGGCAATCTAATTCACTGCTCTGTGCCTCAGTCTCCTCATCTGTAAAATAGGGTAATAACCTATCTCATAGGGTTATTGGAAAGATTAAACGAGGTAATATATGTAAAGCAGTCAGATGGCACCTGGTCCACACTAAGTGCTCACTAACTGTTAGCTGGTATTAGTACCTAAAATTGTTTGTTAAACTGTTAACTCTCAGAACTCAAAAATATAACCAACCTTTAAGGAAGCTATGACCAGGTATGATACTGGTACATAGTAGGTACCTAATAAATGGTAGTTATTCTGAATGTTACTGTTGCTTAATCAAAGATCTGTTCATTTAATTCATTAAAAACCTATTTTAAAAACTGCTAAGAATTCCTATTACAACAGACTAAAACACATGTGGTTGTTAAAAGCAAATACCTAGCTACACACTTTGTTCATTTTATGTTTTAGCATGTAGCTTTTACCTTCATGGCTTGACTGATTTCCTTAGTTATTGTTTCTCCTCTGCATTTCAAATTTTCCACACGAGAGGCTGCAAAGAAACCACCAAACAGTGTTTTAGGTTTTTTACAATCTAATAACAAGTCATAAAGGAAATGCAAATGCATTCTAGATAAACATCTGTCAGGACTATCCACCTTAGCTCAATCTTTCTTAGAATAGTTTGATATCTATTAAAACAAATGCCCTACTAACATTCACTAGGAATATGAAAAGACTGTGAAAGCACAGAGTAAACAGTAGAGTAAAATCAGGAGTTATACGCCTAAGATGATGGACAGCAAATGCCATACTGAGCAGCCTCGACACCATGGCCCCCAGAAGGAAGCCCGCTCATTCTACACGTCATTGGCCACCATGCTGAACAATTTAGAGCACTGTCCTCACGTTTCAAAATAAACATAGGCTAACGTTTGGTATTTGTACAATTCTGAATTTTATGAGACATATTTGGACTTAGAATTTGCAATCACACTACATCAAAAGTACCTAAATGACCCCTGGCTGGTACGGCTCAGTGGATTGAGCATCCGTCTGTGAACCTCTGGTTTGATTCCCACTCAGGGCACGTACCTGGGTTGCAGGCCAACTCCCCAGTTGGGGACTTACAAGAGGCAACCAATCAATGTTTCTCTCCCTCTCTTTCTACTTCCCTTCCTCTCTAAAAAAATAAATAAAATCTTTTAAAAAATACCTAAATGAAATTTCTGGAATAGACTGTCAGTAGTATTAATTTTTCTTTCCTTACTTCCTTGATGCTTTTCTAATTCCAAATATATTTTATTTTCTGCCAATCTCTTATAAGTGTTCATGGCTACTTCATAACAGAACTGCATATTCAATGATAAAGGGATAAAAATCCTACTAAAACTCCAAGAGAAATTGGAAATGCAAAAAATCATACCATTACAAAACCACCTACAAAATAAATTTTTGGAAAAGTAGTTCTCATTAGCCCTGGCTGGCGTAGCTCAGTGGATTGAGCGCGGGCTGGGAACCAGAGGGTCCCGGTTCGATTCCCAGTCAGGGCAATGCCTGGGTTGCGGGCCAGGTCCCCAGTGAGGACCATGTGAGAGGCAACCATACACTGCTGTTTCTCTCCCTCTCTGTCTCCCTCCCTTCCCCTCTCTCTAAAAATAAATAAATAAATAAAAAATCTTAAAAAAATAAAAAATAAAAAATAAAAATTAAAAAAAAGTAGTTCTCATTAGAATTACTTAAAGTCTAAGCAAGTACATAATTATGTTAGGAGGACTACTGCTTTATCAGCTTCAAAAGACTGGCAAGTAAGCCAAGAAAAGAACTGCTTTCATAGCTGCTGTTTCTCTTTTTTGAGTTTCTTTAGCTCAAAAGAGAGAGAACAGTTTTAGGAAAAAGGAAAATTATTAGAAAAAGCAGCTGAGAGGAAGAAGGCACGCAGAGAAGAAAGGCAGAGGCGACACGATGGCCTCGAGAAAAGGCTCTTAACCACTTGTTACCGGAGACTCCTTGGGAATCTGCTGAAGCCTATGGGCCCCTTTTCAGAATGTTTCCATTGTATTTGTTTTTTTTTTTTAAGATTTTATTTATTTATTTATAGAGAGAGCAGAGGGAGGGAGATAGAGAGGGGGAGAAACAGCAATGTATGGTTGCCTCTCACATGGCCCTCACTGGGGACCTGGCCCGCAACCCAGGCATGTGCCCTGACTGGGAATCGAACCGGGACCCTTTGTTCCCAGCCCGCGTTCAATCCACTGAGCCACACCAGCCAGAGCTCATTGTATTTGTTTTTTTAATTGAGGTATGATTTACATACAGTGAAGTGTGTATCTTAAGCTTAGCATTCAATCACCTTTGACAAATACACACCAGGACACGGACATTTCCATCACTCAGAAAGCTCTCTTGTTCCTCTTTCCCAGTCAATCCCGTCCATAAGAAACAATGATTTGTGTGACTTCTATCACTATACATTATTAGTTTTGCTTACTCTAGAATGTTTTAAAATAAAATTTAAAAGAGCAGTTACTTAAAAATTGTACAGGTAATATATATGTTCCTTTATTGATGATTTATATAACAGCATCGAGTGGCAGGTCTACTATTTACCGTAATGTGAAAATATTGAGTATAGACAACACTGTGAGGTATCTGGAACAAGGGAAATTGAAAATATCTGCAGCTTCTAGTAGCAAAAAAAAAAGTCACAGGTACTGCCAGCATTGCCACCATTTCCTGCATTCACGATGGAAGGAAATGGTAAATTTCAGTTTGAGGTTAGTAAAAAAAAAAAAAGCCGTTTTTTCCTATCCAAGCCCATAGTTGCCCTATATTTTAGGAACTGTAATTATTGTACATACGAAAATTCAATGGGCATATTATTTGAAAATAAAGCTAACATATTGTTTAAAAATAAGCTTGCCCTATGTTTCCCAACCATGCAGACTGGGCACACCGACAGCAAGGAGGCAGCTCCACGTGTTCGTGTGGAAGCTGTGCACTGTGCGTTCTACCCCAATGCATACATGTGCACACACACAATGATGGATGAAATACCTTAAAATATTTACCTTAGTAAGTTGTCTTACTTACTTTTATGCATAGAACAAGGCAATCATATTCTTCATTGTTATTGCATGATTTACAAAACAATCTATCACCCAAGGTCTCCTTTTTATAAACACATGCTACTTAAAAAATATTTCTATGAACCCACATTGATGGACAACAGTAGCTGTTCTTCACCTGCTGCACAAGCAGCGACGATGTAAAAAGTGCCAGGGGTAGTTTGGGTTTGTGTGTAAAAGGAATTAGGCCTCAGGCTTGGACAATTATAAAGATATTTTCACACACGGATGTCTTGTGGAATATTCTAAAGTTGTGCTGGACGCATAAGACATTCAGTGTTCCTGTCCTGCAACTACAAAACGTCAGGTGTACCCTCCTCCCACTACTGTGGTTAACCAACTCTTCAACTCCCACTTTTTCAACAGGGCCACTAGAGGGCAGTACTGCCTCCAGTGAGAACCAAGGTGTTACTTATCTTTCAGAACTTCCTAGGGAACAAGAAGCTCCTTCTCTCAACCTTGGACTCCCTCGTGTTGAACACAAAGCCTGGCACGTAGAGCGGGTGCTGCATAGGTATGACAGACAAGGCTACGATAGTGGGTGCTGTGCAGGCACAAAGGAGGGTGAGGTCAAGCCCACAGGCGATTGAAAGGAGAGCAGAAGCTTCACAGGTGTTCTAGGGAGTTGCCTAAAAAGGAGTAGGTGCGTGGAGGGTAGGGAGGGGGCATTGGAGGTGGGGTGGTAGAGGAAGTGCTATACCAAAACAAGGGAATAAATCAAGAAAGAAGAAAACACAGGAACCAGGAAACAAGATTCAAAACAGAAGAGAAGGAAAGGAAATTCCCAGGGCGATGCGGAAAGGAACACACAGGATACATGCTTTGCTCCAGGCCTAGAGCGCGGCCAGTCCAGATTAGGACAGGAAGACGAAAGGCTCCCAGGGGAGTATCTCAAGAAAAAGGAAAAGGTTTTACAAATGGATTTGATGGATAACCTGGAGTGTTTACCATAGCCAGAGGAATTTTACAGTTCTGTTGAAGTGTTTGGGAAAGAATTATTGATAAACACACCAGCAAACAAAGCAAACAGAAAACTAGAGCAATTATCCATCCACATACTAATACTAAATACTATTGTGTTTTTGTTTTTTTTACAAAGTGAGAGATTAAAAGTGCAGCTGAAGAGTGTAGATTACTGCTTTGAGAAACTTGGTTATGAAAAGACAAAGAGAGTTCAGGAAAGAGAAACAATGGCATGACTTCCCTGCTTGACTCTCTGACGGCCCATTCTTACCGTACTCTGAGCTGGCACTCACGCCAATCAAGCTTAGGTAATACCCTTAGCAACCCTGTGAGGCAAGCAGGTTTCATCAGCCTCCTTTCATAGATAAGGAAACAAGCTGTGAGCGCTGCAAAATGTACGCAGAATTGCACAGAACTAGAACCATACTTCCCAGAATCCCAAGCACTTGCTCTTGTATATTCTATAAGTAACTTTCCAAAATATCACTTTGCCAAAAATCATACTATATTCATGAGTTAAAAATGGTCAAAAATTAGCTCTAACATAATGAAAACCTCTTGAAATAAAAATAAGTTATGCCTAGTGAAGAATTAAAAATAGAACAATTCTATAGTTAAATCTATTTTAACTATTAATGTTATAGTACCTTTAAGTGAATAAATTCCTTTCACTGAAAACTGAAAAGAATCAATAATTTTAGGAATAAAACCAAACACACAAAGATTAAAAAAAACACACACAAAGGGGAGAAAACTAAGTATGTGACTATGTTATCTATAAATGCATCATACAAGCATTTCCAACATTAACATCTGCTTAGGAAATTTCAAAATATATAAGCTTTTTACTCTCTCTCTCAAGACTATTTCTGTAGCTAGTAAGAGCATGTGGGCACTCCTGGCACACAAACGTGACTGAAGAATGTCTCCCATGCCCACGGTGGTCCTGCCGTGCGGGAGGGGGCGGGGACTCCCTCCAGACCCATCCCCAGCGGCTTTCTCCGCACTGCCTCGAAGGGGGCACCTTCGCCGTACTGCTGTTCACCCTCTCCTCATAAACAAAGGTGTTTAGGGATCCAAACTATTCTCCCAAATCCTATTTAAACAACATGTAGTAGAACCAAGGTGCATCTGAAATGTGATTTTCCTAATGCTTTTCATGATAAATGTGTAGCATTTCAGCTACGTTATAGGTTAAATAGGTCGGTAGAGGGTAGCCTAGAAACATACCCACTTAATAATACCATTAGTAAATGTTTTTCAGAGGAAATGAATTCCAAGTTCCAAAGTTCAGATTAAATATGAATTCTTGAAACATAGCCATTTGTAAGTGGGTGTCTACCTGTAAAAGTGCTGGCAGTGGCTTAAGCAAGTTGGCATTACTGGGCAAGAAGAGGAACTGACTCTTAAGTCCTCCGCTTGTAGGGTCAGCAAAAGAACTGGAAGCATCATCAAGTCTACTGTAGAGAAACTTAAAATAGCGCCTGTCATCACTACACATTTAGTGAAGGACAGGGAAAAGAAAGGAGGCTCTTCAATTATTTCAAAGAATATTTTTAAAAAGAAGATAATATGCAAGCAATTATTAGTTTTATTAACAGAAGTACAAAAGATTGTGAAAACTCATCTTATTAGTAGACAGTTCATCAGAAGGTTGATGCAAGGATATTAAAAATAAAGTTTGCTCTTGAAAATGTGGAAGTTAGGCACCCTTGAGGACACAGCCTTCCCTAGTCGCTGGCTTTGTAAAACACAGGGAAACGAAAAAGTGGAAATGAAAGATTGAGTAATCAACCTAGTTTTGCTTTCAGGTCACTGCACTGACTAAACTAGGCCACATGAACTTCCAAAAGCCTGCACAAATTCA
Organism: Micronycteris hirsuta; assembly: GCA_004026765.1. Lineage (NCBI taxonomy): Eukaryota > Metazoa > Chordata > Mammalia > Chiroptera > Phyllostomidae > Micronycteris > Micronycteris hirsuta. The sequence continues at coordinate 39,348 of PVJI01009382.1, read as the reverse complement.
GGAATTCACAGAAAAAGCATTAATGGAGAAGTTCCTTCCTACATCCAATGTACTCCATGGGCATGAAGGAGCAAGCGTGTGTAACAGGAGGCATGGCTTACGCTGGTTTCTAAAGGAGTAGCTAAAGGCATGGCAAGAACCATGACTTGTAAGCAGCACGCGTGGTAACAATGAAAGCAAACACTGAGCAGTGGAAGGTAACCCTATGCTGCGACTTAAACAGATCAGTTGAGCACACTTGCTGGTTAGCAGGTAGGTAACCCTCGGCATCCACTCCCGCCCACACCTCCCCAGCTCCCTCAGTACCGAGAGCTGTCTCTCTCTAAGGCACTGAAGACTTTCAAACTCCTCGCTGTGTTTGCTGGCCGCAGCCAAGCCTCTAACCTTGCCCTGTAATGCTCTTTCCCACTATTCCCTCCACTACAGCCTCAGTGGGTTTTTGTTCCATAAATATTCAAGCCCATTCTTGACTTAGGAACCTTGTTCTAGCTCTTCTCTCTAATTCAAAAGCTCTTCCTCTTGTCACAAGATAAATTCCTTCTTGTTACTTCCTCAGAAAAGTGTTTCCCATACCTAAACACATCACCCCAGCACAGTTACTTATTTATTTTTAGATCTGTTTATCCTTTTCTGCTCCCACAAGAACGTACAACCCACAGAGCAAGGACCTTGACTGTGTTGGCCACTGCTACGCCCTCCACACTGAGAACGGTTCTGGCGTACGTAGACATTCTGTGAACATACGGAATGCGTGGATGAAGAATGGTCATTCAGCATTTACTGAGCATGGTGCTACATGCTGGCTACACATAATGCAGACTCCAGTAAGAAAGCCAATGGACCCCCCAGTGTTTGAGAGACTATAAACAAGGGAATGCACAAGTACTTACACAGTGTAACAAAGGCCATTAAGGGGACAAACAAGTTATGATAGAGAACTGAAGAGAGGCTATTTTAATTAGGGTGGTTAGAGCAAAAAGGAAAGTGCCTAAGATGAATTCAGAGAGGCAGGTGGGAGCTGGATCATGTAAGGGAAGGCTAAGAAGTGTGAAGTTTATTAATATATTTTAAAATGGGAAGATTTTAGAATTTTAAGAGAGGAATGAAAGCTGATTTGTGTTTTTGAAAGTATCTTGGACTTTTAGCGAAGTTGATTTGGATGTTCATAAACTCTCCACCTTTGTCCCAAACGTCACTGGATACAGAAAATGTACAAAGCATATCACAAATCATATACACAATTAAAATTTCCATGAACCAGAAATGAAAAAGCATACTAAACCGATTAAGTCAAATACCAGCCCCCGCACACACACACACACCGGGCTTACACTGCTGCACAGACGCATCTTACCTGCTCTTCAAAAACCACATCGCCTCCACGCTTACACACTGCGCATGAGCACAGTGTACCCTCGGTCAGAGCTGGACAGGGACAGTACGCTTCAAAACATCGCCATTTGTGTGTGTGTGTGACTACAGATGCAAATGTACAACAGGTAAATGTACTACAAACCGAACAACTTAGTTCAACAGTGTATGAAAGGAGAAATGCATTAAGGAGAAACTGGAGTTTGCTCTATGAGTGCAAAGATCACGATCGGAAAAACCTGTCGGTGTTAGCTCACCACACCGAGTCGGAGTCAGAAAGCACAGGATCTGGAGACACAAGGGAACTTTACAGGTGACGGAAAACGTTCTGTGTCTCAACTGTGGTGACGGCTACATTGTCATATAGTCGTCAAAACTCAAACTGTACACTTAAAATGGATGTATTTTATTATATATAAATTATATCTCAATAAAGTTGGTTAAACAAATATATGATCCCAATTGATACAAAAGTATTCAATAAAATTAAACACTTTTTATAATTTAAAAATATTATGATTACTATTACCACTATTATTCAACATTATATTAGAGGTTCTAGCCAATGTAACAAGCAAAAAAAATGTGTAAAGTTAGAAAAAGGCAAATCCCATCATTACTTGCAAATGATTTATCTACATCTAAGGGAATCTAACTGACACGAGGTAAACCACCAGAGCTCAGCAAGTAAAATTCAATGGTGTTCCTAAACACTAACTGCGCCTCTTCTCCGAACCCTAAAACGTTACCACTGACAACAGCTACAAAAAGGTAAGGTATCCAGGAACAAATAAAAAATGGGCAAAGTCTGTATGGAGAAATCTGTAAAACACTACCTTTTCCTTACAACCATCTTCATCACGTGTTTAAACACTTCTCCACGCGCACCACAGAAGGTCCGCCACGGCCGCCCCTGAACCGTGCAGTACCGTTCTCAGTGCAGCGAGCGGGGAGCACCCCTGCAACCGTCTTCGCTGCATCTGCTGATGAAACACGACTGAAGAACAGTTTGGAAAACTCAAAATGAGACATAATATGTTCACAAATAGGAACACCTATATTGTAAATTTTATATAAAATTTGAAAACAGATGGTACTTCTCTCCAAACTAATCTATAAAAATCTATAAATTAAATGCAATTCCAATCAAATCCCACTGAGATTTTTCATGCAATTTAACAAGTTGACCCTAACAATTCCTACAGCTCAGTGAAGGGCCACGAACACTTAACAAAATTTTGAAGAAATTGCAAGATATCAAGAGTTCTCATAAAACTACAGTAACTTAAAAATTGTGATAATGCTGCAGAGAAACCGTATCAACTAACAAAATTAAAAAGAGAGCCCAGAGACAGACCCCAAAACACAAGGAAACTTCATTTATTAGAGAGTGACATTACAGAGCAGCGGAGCAGAGACGGACTATTCAGTAAATGATGCCGAGGCAACTGGCTATTGGTCTGGTAGAAATTAGATCCCTTCCTCACAAAATTTTTTTAAAATTTCAGATAGATTCAAGATCTAAACATGATGTATATTAATATTATGTAGTCACTGTAAATAAAGTTAAGAGCCAAGCCAAAACTTGAGAGCAAATATTTAGTGTTGGTAACCAAAGGATTACTATCTAGAATGTGTGTCTGTGTGTGTGTGTGTGTGTGTGTGTGTGTGTGTCCCCCTTAGAAATGAATGAGAAGCTCAAACCACCCCACAGACAAATGGACAAAGGCTATAACTAGGCAGTTCACAGAAGAAACTGCAGGGTCCAAAAAACATGGGAAGGATGCTCGACCTCACTTTAAATATATACATAATTGGGAGGACCCCCAAAGAAGCCCGGAATTTTAAAAAACTGTATTTATTCTTAAATGTTTAAACTTCAGTCACCTTCAAAGTCCTCTCCATTTGATGCAGTGTACCGATTGAGACATTTTTTCCCCCACCACTCAAAACAGTTACTGAACTTATCGATTCTGATGCCTTTAGTGCTTCTGCTGTTTTTTGTTTCACCTCTTCCACATCAGCAAAATGTTTACCTTTAGGACTTTTCTCATCCAGGGAAACCAAAAGGTCACTCAGGGCACGATCGGGTGAATAGGGAGGGCGGGGCACAAAGGTCAGGTCATTTTGGTCAAAAACTGCTGAACACTCAGCTCGGTGTGCGCAGGTGTGCTCGTAAATCACCCATCAGGAAATGGGCAAACACAATGAAAGAGTCCAAAAAAATCCTCTGCAGCCAGCTGGTACACTGACACGGATGGGTTTCTGGAACACTCACCTAGCTGGGGAAGCCTGGGCTGCAAAGGGTCCGCCCGCCAGAAGATACTTCTGGGGTTTTTTTAGTTCCCCCTTGTGTGTGTGTGTATGAAATATGGCATGCACGTACACATACATAGTTGTGAGTGGCACTCTTCTGAGTTAATAAAGCCATTATAACGATCACAACCTGCGTATCTTTTTCCATATGGAAACTGTAAACTACTTTTGCCCATCCCCACATGTATGTACGTATGTATGTACATACACATGTGTGTATGTATGTATATGGACAGAGAGAGAAAGAGAGAGAAACAATTCGATTGCTGGCAAAATGTGGGTAAGCAAAACTGTGAAACCCTGCTGGTGGGAATGCGAACTGCCACCACCACTTGGGAGGGGAATAAAGCTCAAATGCAGTAAAGCTGAACAGAAACAAGTCCTAGGACCTAGATATTCTGCTTCCAGAAATCTACCCCAGAACAGCTGTGGCATATTTACACTATACAAGGAGACAGGGATAAAAAGCCACTGTAACACAGGCAATAACAGCAAAAACAAAACAAAACTGAACACTAACACCCAACAACAATCTAAGCATCCGTCAGTAGAGGAACGGATAGGTGGTGGTATATTCATACTCCTGAGTACTACTGTACGTAGCTAAACGAACAGAGAGCTGTGTGTGCACACATTGTTGAGGGGGAACATAAGTTGCAGAATGGTATGATCAGTATGATATAATTTATATAAAACTTAAAAACAGGTGCTACGCACTGTTTATGGATACATATCTAGGAAGTTAACGCATGAGAGCAAGAATAGGAAGGACTCGCTCAGCCCGAGGATAGAGGTCACTTCTGAAGGGGGAGTGGAAGAGGATGGTGGAGGGCCACAAAGAAAGTTCAACTATAACTGTACCTTTCAGTTTCTAAAAAGGTCTGAAGCAAGTCTGGCAAAATGTGAACAGCCTTTGTCAAGTATGAGTAGTAGGAACAAAGATGTCATTATGTTGTACTGCGTATTTTCTATATGTCTGAAATACTTCCAAACAAATGTTTAAATCAACTGTGCCTGACGGCTAGGCAATAGAATGAAAGAGAGCAAGAGTAAAACAGGAAGACCTTCTAGAAAGCATGTTTAGAAATCCACTTAAGAGTAATGGTGACCTAGACTACAGGTGATAATAATGAGATGAAGTACACTAGGTTTATATTTTAAGGGAATAATTTATAGAACTTATTGATACGCTGGATGTACGAAGTGTAGGAGGGGAGAAGGGTTTTCAGGAACTGCTATAAAGGGCACATGGACAAACCAAGGGGGAGGGTGGAAGCAAGGGAGGGAGGTGGGTTTGGCTGGGGTGCGGGGGAGTGGTGGGGAGAAAATGCAGACAACCGTAATTGAACAACAATAAAGTAATTTTAAAAAAATAAAAAATAAAATGGCCATAAATACCAAAAAAAAGAAGCACAGGAGGAAAAAACTCAAGGTTGACTCTGGCCAAGGCAGTATGTACAAGAGGTGCCACGTTATCAGACGGAGAAGACTGGGAAAGGAACTAGTTAGAGGGCGTGAAAGAATCCCGTTTTATGTTCATCTCTTACTTCTTCCACTCAGACATAAGCTCTTTACGCAGAGAATCTGTCTGTTTTACCTCCGTATCTCCTAGAGTCCCTAACAGAACTATGCCAAATCAATACTATACACACTGCCTACGCCCCGTCGGCCCTCCCTACCCACAGGTTCTATATCCATGGATTCAACCAAACGTGGACAAAAATGTCACACTGTTGCTGACACGTACGATGTAGTGAGGCCTGTGATGGCTGCATCTGTACTGAACATGTACAGCATTTTTCCTTGCTATTATTCCCTAAATAATACAGTATAACTATTTACACAGCATTTACATTGTACTGGGTATAGTAAGTAATTTAGAGATGATTTACAGTACATAGGAGGATGTAGGTAGATTATATGCAAATACTACGCTATTTTATATAAGAGACTTAAGCATCTGTGGATTTTGACATCCGTGGGGGTCCTGAAACCAACCCCCGCCCCCGACAGATACCGAGGGAGGACTGTTTTGGTTTGGAAACCAGACAACCTTCTTTAAGTGTCAGCTTTCAAAAACATTTCATATCACGTAACAGTCTAATAACAAAAAGAAACTTTCAAGAAGTTCCAGTAAGTTTTCTCATGCAGCTCATTTAGATTTTTAGGTTCCATATCGATTTATGCTTTCCACATTCCTCTTCAGCTATTTTAATTAATTTCATGTGATTTGCCAGTTAGATGCATCACAAGCTACGCGGAATTATAAAGCACATCATTGTACATGGGATAAAATGTATACCAGAGTTATCATTACACAGCATTTCTCTACTAGCTACTACTTGTGTGTTTTAGTTATAGTCTATAGAGCCCCTTATCTCATGTGACTCATAACACAACCTCAAAAAAGTAGGCAGGACGTCTCTGTAATATTTAGTGATACGGCTGGTACTCATACCTGAAGCATCAGGCTCCATATCTAGAATTTGTCATAAAGAAACTAATGCTTGAAATGACTTGTCCAAGGATATATAGCAATAAAACTGCAAGTTAATTTTGCTGAGCTTAAAAAGTTGATGTTGTTCTAAGCTTATAAACATTATGAAAATGCATGACAAAATCTCTTCAAAATTTGTCCAAAATATGATTCTGATTATTCATTTGCTTACCTCTGAAGTCAGAACCATATTATACAGAGATTTTTCTAATACTACATACCTGGAATGGGAAGAATTAAATCATGTAGACCTTCAACAAATCATTGAAGTAAATTTGTTTTCCTTCTAAGATAAAAAGGTTATTAAGGTTCTTTAGACGAGAATTAGCTATATCTAGAAATCATAATATTTGAGTATATTATGATACCACAAGTTTCAATTCTTATTTTTATGTTATTCAGAGCTAAAACAAGTATGTTTCAACCACTGCATTTTGGCAACTATCCCTTTTTAGTGAACCATGACAATTAAGCATTAGGTCCTAGGTCAATTATTTCAAACACAGTAAATGCTGTGATTTTAAGCAATTTCAGAGAATCTGTATACTTGTACCCCACCCCCTCAGTTTATTCCATTAGCTTGGGAGATTTGGAGAGGGCGGGGCCTATTAGGAAGTAGCTCAGAATTCAATAGAAGTAGGTACTCAAAGCCATACATATAAATGTCCCTTACAAATAAACCAAGGTCATAACTGTTTTTCTAATACACAGAAACAGTATTTCGGAGTGCCAAGCAAATTCTAAAAGGCTTCTTAGGAAAATTGTTACAAATTTTTAAATGTGAGAATGGAGCCATTTAAAAATATATTATGATCCATGTTTTTAGCAATGCCAGTTCTGTTTCTAGATTTAAATAACTTTGTATCAATTTGATTTCTTTTTAGAGGATATATCTAAATGGAAACAGAATTGAGTTCAAAAGCATAACAAGTGTGTATATTTCTTCTGAAGTTCGACATTGTATTTTTAGTGCATTTGATTTTGTAAAGGATAAAAAAACCAATGAAGTTATCACACTGGGGCATGACACCATGCGTACTTCAACAGTGTAACTTTGTCTGTAATGCAAAGAACAGATCATGTAACAGGAGTTGGAGACTGGAAAGGTGTTGTAAAAGTCTAGGTCAGGAGAAAGCTTTATAAAAGTCCAGATTCCTGGGTCCTACGCCTAGAGATTCTGAGTCAGTAGGTTTTCATAAACCTTAGTGAAGAGCTAAACATGGAGGACTGAGAGTAAGTTAAAGCACCAAAAAGAAGATACCCATGATGCTGACACCTTTAAAAGAGTATCAGGAACTCAGAAAAATTACAAGTTGATGCTTCATTTTTACCACAAACAACAGACTCACCTGGATCGGGGTCAGATTTTAGGTCCAATGGGTGTACAACAGGGTGGTACTGCTTCTAAACAATATAAATTAAAACAGATTTAATTTCACTACTTAATGCCTCATATAAGCATTTTCTTCAGCTAATGTAAGCAAATATACTGTTAGTCAGTAGTACCATTCTTTAGTAAAAAAACCCCAAAACAAACAAAAATTAAATCCTGCAATCTGTAGGGAATGGAGGGGAAAAGAAAAAAAGATCAGTCAAATCTAAGTCTGAATTGTAACTTTTATAGTATTACCATCTACTATATACACTAAGAAATCGCACCATAAAAAATTTTAAGGAGAAAAGTAATCAAGCAAATTAAAGGCACAGAGACTAAATTTTGTTTCACATACTAGGTAGTCTCCAAATTATGAATGAACTGTTTTTCAAAAGTTGATTTTAAGAAAAGTGTTTGGAACTCAGAACTCCTATTCCCACAGAAACTCAATCCACAGCTCGGGCAAAAAAGAAGAGGAAAATGTTCCTTCTTACTCTTGCCCAAAGCTAGCAAGAGCCAAAAAGGTTTTTTTAAAAAGCGGTCCTCAGTCTTCACCCATCCATGTTGCACCACTTTTTAACCTTTCACAGCAGCGCGTCACCTGGGCCTGCCAACCTTATTTTGTGCAATCCCCATGACTAGGTTTTCTTCAGGGAGAAAGGGGTAGTTAGCAGGAAAGGAGACACTAAAATGTAAACATATGTTGAATGTTTTTTCTAAGACAACTTTAAAAAAGGGTTGAGAAATTAAGTAACATATTTCTTTGAAGATTCTACAGAAGAAAAAAAGGAAAAATTCTGCTTATAAATATATTTCTCATTGAATGACTAAAATATTTTAGATAAAGTACCTGCCTTTACCATCTAAAACGATTCCTGAAAGGAAAGCAATCAAAAGATTTATACGTAAAGTACGCTCATTTGAAAAACTAAGGACAAACAGTATATCACAATATAAAACAACAGGTATTTCTCCCTGCACAGGCACAGCTACTCCCAGCAAACCTACTCTCACCTCATCATGACTTTGGGAGCTGAACAAATAACACACAATTCATAAAGCAAATTTCAGTATTATGAACAGGTACTCAATCTTTGTTATCAATTTAACTAAAGCATCTTCCAAAATGTATAATCATATACAAATAATGTGCCAAACACAAATGACAAATAGGAAAAAAAAGCCTTAAAACATAAATTTCTTTTTCCTTCCTGGTCTTAGAATTACAAAGTCATTGTCAGTCTTCCATCTTCAAATTCCACGTTAGTATCAGTTTTATTCAAAATCTAGTGTGGGCATGCCCCTTCTTGTTTAGCTCAGGCCCTGGCAACAGCAGCTGTTTTCTACACAGAGATGTTTCTGCTGGTACCTTACCAACAAGGGCATCCAGTATCTCTGTGGTTACCTCCACCTGGCCCCTGAGATCATGCCTGCCACACTGCACTACAGCAGGCCTGAGACTCCAAAGGTCTAAAGGGTGAGCGCCCTGCAGGACACACAGGAGGGGAAGCGCACAGAGACACCTACAGACAGAGCACTGTGCCCTGGGTGCAGATCAGAGGCTGGGGCTGGCTCAGCAGCCGAATTCCAGGGTAACAGGAGAATCTGGTGGTGGGCATGGTCAACCACCTCAGTGAAGTTGGAGGGGTTATTTTGTGTTGAATAAACTGGGGTCAGAAAATAAAACAAAAACAAGACAAAACAACAACAAAAACCCAGTGTGATTTAGAACAGGAAAAAGTCTTACAAGAGACAAAGAGTAGTACCTGAGGCAGGAAAGATAAAATGAAATATCATTTATCTCTACATGAATCTCACACTTTAATTTTTTTATTGTAGTAAAACAGATATAACATAAAATTTACTATTTTAAAGATAGATCATCTTACCAGAATTTCTTGTTTTGCTTTTATAATTTTTATGACACATTCAAGGATCTTTCTGGGATACTGCTTACGTTTTGTGGCTAAATCTACTATGATTTCATCAAAATGATCTTCAAGTTCCTTGATATCAGAATCTATTTCAAAAGAAAAAAATCAAAAAATTCCTTAAAACACATTGTTTTTATTATATACGAAAATATAATGTAAATAAACTAACTTTGGAAAACACAACATCATTCAGGAAAACAATATGGCAAGTTAATGGATGGCCCCACTTTGGTGATGGATTCATTTACGCATTGAGTAATCAATTAATAAGCACCTGTGGGAAGGCAGGCGGAAATCAGAGAAATGCAAAAATGAACTTAACATGACCCCTGCTCTCTGAGAGCTCACAGTTCACCACAAGAAGCAGATAGATAACTGCAGAACAACTTGACAAATGCAACAGGTTGTGTGCACAAAAGGCTACCAGGACACAGAACAATGGAACACTAACTCTGCCTGTGGAATTTAAGACTAAAGAGGAAGTAATGTTTGGGCTGGAACCTGGGATGTCAGTGTAAATCCATTCCATAAAAAGAGGTAAGGAAAAAAATAATAGGGAGAAACATTTCAGACAGAGGAAACAGTATCTGCAAGATCATAGAGTCTTTGGAAACCGAAAAAGTTCTAAATGGCTTCAGGATAAAGTATAAGGAAAGAAGGATGATAAAAGAACTAGACTGTAAAGAGCATTTAATGTCAGGGATGCTAAGGTTTTTATTTATTTATTTATTTTTATGTGCTTAAACAAAGCTTTGATATAAGAGTCAATAGAGTAGCTAGATCTGAAATAGGCACAACTGGATAAATGGCAGAAAAAAGTAAAAGATATAGTGACTTTATTTAGCAACTTTTAAATAGCGACTTTTATTTATTTATTAAAACCATTTTATTAGTTGATTTCCTATGTTTTTAAATAGAGATACTCAAACTTTAGCAGAATGAACCTAGGGAACTTGTCAAAAGAGCAGAAATTTTGATTCAATATGTCTCTGGAATGGGGTCCAGACAGTAAGCACCCCAGATAAAATGAATACAGGTAATATATCACCCTTATTCTAAAAATCATTTTAAGGAGTAATAAATATTAAGTAGTTAAATACTAAAGAGCTAGGTCATCAGCTTCACTGGTCTGGTAGCATGCGTTCTGCTGTGTCAAAGTCTCTGCTAGAAAAGGATCTATTTATTTTGAGTAGAAGCTTCTTTAGGGAGAAGTATGATGCATTTTTAAAAACATTTTGAGACATTGCTGATATATATCTGCATTTACTTACATACTGAGTAAATATAATTGAGGCACACTGGGTATGGCCTTTTATTAATGTAACAAATATGAAGTCCAACTAAATTACTTCTTTTGAAGAATATTATGAGAGAAACAGTCATTTCTTACTTTGAAAAGTCATTCAGCCCTCCCTAAATTTTAATTTGTTCATTTGAAAAGTTCAATCACTAATCTGAAAGGAATAATCTACTATTTCAAGACAAGTTAAAAAAAAAATCAAGTCTCCCAGCTAAAACTTCTATGTAAGAAAAAATGGTTCCTTAGCGCCACCTAATGATACAGCTATATAGAAGTGAAATGTATAAACAATTTGAGCAGGGAAGACTTAGTCACTAATTTAACAAATATTTAGTGGGTGCCTACTTTGTGTCAAGCTACAAAGTTGAAACCCAATGATAAGGAAAACAAATATAGTCCCTGCTCTCAAGAATTTACATTGTAATTCTTAAATATGTCTGGTTAATCCTCCTGAAATTAAGGGCATTCAGAGAAGCTAAGGGGCAGACAGGAAGTTGGTTTCACTTATGTGTATATTCATATGTTCACTCATTTGTTCATTTCTACAATGATCTCAGTGAACAAAACAAAAACCTCTGTCCTTGTGAAGCTTACTTACTGCTTCTAAGTATCAGATCAGATACAAACCCTTTAATTTACCTGCTGGACATCTCGTGCAGCTTCTTCCTTCTCTCCTTTCCCACTGTCTTAGGGCAGGTGTTCAACAGCTTTTGCTGTATTACTGCAATGACCTCCCTAAGGTCAGCTACCTTGAATTTCTCCCTTCTCCAGTCCATCCTCACACAGGGCCAGCAGTTAGCTTTCCAAAGCACAGCCTTTCCACGTAAATTCTACTTTAAAAACCTTTACCGGTATGATTCCCAGTTGGAGCACATGCCTGGGTTGCGGGCCAGGTCCCCAATGAGGGCCATGTGAGAGGCAACCATACATTGCTCTTTCTCCCTCCCTTCTCTCTCTGAAAATAAATAAATAAAATCTTAAAAAAAAAAAAAACAAACTTTCACTGGTTCCCCACTACCTACAAGGTAAAGTACAAACTCCTTAGCCTATCCTACAGGGCTCTCCATGACCTGGCCCCAACTTAACTTTCTAGCCATATCTGCCATTAGTTTTCCCAATTCACTTCTGACGTGTTCCAGATGTAGCACGCCTTCGTGCCTTTGTGCACGGGGTTTTCTTTACTCTAAATGTCCTTCCAGCCCTGGCTGGCGTAGCTCAGTGGATTGAGCGCGGGCTGGGAACCAGGCAGTCCCGGTTCGATTCCCAGTCAGGGCACATGCCTAGGGAGTGGTTGATTCCTCATCCACTTCTTTCCATTAATGATGAGTTCCTAAATGGTACAGGCAATGTCTTTGCACCTATTTCCCAGTATCCAGCATAGTGTCTGGCATTTATCAAGTGCCCACGAAAAAAGTTAGAAGTATTATGACTATTTTCCCTCAGTTATAAGGGGAAAGGGGGACAAAGAATATACATGCTCCAACCTGTCAGGGAATCATTTGTTAATCTATAAACTGATGAATCATATTGCTAAAGGCACTCTGTACCAAGCAAGTCCAAAGTGACTTCAGAGAAAAAGAGCCAGATAAAGACACAGTAAAGGCTGTGTAGCTCGAAAATACCACTAGGCCTTGGCTGGTTAGCTCAGTTGGTTAGAGCATCACCCCAATACACCAAAAGGTTGCACGTTCAATCCCCGGTCAGGACACATAAAAGAATCAACCAATGAATGCATAAGTAAGTGGGACAACAAATCAATGTTTCTCTCTCTCAAATCAACAAATTAAAAAGAAAAGAAAATACTCCTAGGTGGTCCTGACATACTCCCTCTAATAATCAATCTGATAATATTTGAGATATCCAATGTTACTATTTTTAATGTTTTAATATGTAAACCAGAAAACAGAGCTTGGTAACTGTGAAGAAATAACTACTATACAGGGGTGTGCAAAAGTAGGTTTACCGTTGTACGTGAAACAGGGTTTATTCTAGTATTATTATTTATGAATTATTATATTACTTTGCACACCCCTGTAATAATCCCAAGGATAAGACAGTGAAGTCTTCTGAGTAAAGTATTATCTTAATATTAAGAAGAAAAATTGTAACTTTAGAGGGCTATATACGGTGGGCTTGGAATCAGCTCAAGAGTGTAATTGAATAATCAGGCCAGTGAACAGTGGCATCAAGCTACGCTAGTCAGATCTCTGTAGTATCACCATGGGGACAGCTAAGACTCTGGCCTGCTTGTCAGGGCAGACTTCTCCTGACACTGCTGAAGAATTCTGCTTCTCCCCCACACTAACCATTATTTTTCTGTTGAATTTTTCCCTTCTACATTGAATATCTTCCTTCTATTAAAACTTTGGCCCTGGTCGGGTAATGTTGTCCAGATACACCAAGTTTGCAAGTTCAATCCCTGGTCAGGGCATATACAAAAATCAACCGGGTAGCTCAGTTGGTTGGAATGTCATCCCATGCACCAAAAGGTTGCATGTTCAATCCCTGGCAGGGCACAGACAAGAATCAACCAATCAAATGCATAAAATAAGTGGAACAATGTACAGAAGGCAACCAATCAATGTTTCTCTCTCACAAAGATGTTTTTCTCTCTGCCCACACCAAATCCTCTCTAAATTCAATAACTACATCCTTGGGTATTGATTTAAAAAAAAAAAAAACTTAACCAATGAAGGTATAAATATGTGCAACAACAAATCAATGTTTCTCTCTTTCCCTCTCTCCTCTCTTTCTCCCTCTCTCTGTCTGAAATCAATAAATAAAAATTTTTAAAACCTTTGATTTCTTTACATATGTCAATGACATTAGTTAGGGTACAGTCAAGTCTGCTTTGTACCAAGAAAATACTGTCTTTTTAAAGATGTTTCTCAAAATACTAACCTCATCCTTGACATGGCACTCTTACAGTTTAATGTCACGATCCTAAGGTGCTTCACTATAAACTCTAATGATCACTTGTAAAAACACAACTTGATTCACTAGCTGTTAATCATAGTAATTCTCTGGGCCTGTTTCTTCATCTGGGGATAGTTCCAAAGAATTTTCCAGTGAACGAATGACATGGTACTTTTGAAGATTAATCAGATGAAAGTCTCGGTGAGAACGCCAGGCAGAAAGCATAAAAGATCAGGTACCCACTCTGCTGTCTACCTCAGATTACAATTTCAATAGTCTTCCAGATTAGTTTTCTCTTCCCCCACCCAGTAAAATAAATTTTAAAGAGAAGTAACACTGAAGATGGAGATTAAAAATTAGCATTCAATATAAAATTAGCTACAAGAATAAGTCAGAAATTAATGACAGAAGAAAAAGTTAAATCACTTACCTCTAAAACAATCATCTGAAGCTTCTTGCCAAGCTTGTCCATTAATGCTGACATTCTCTTGTACAGCTGATTCAAAAGTCTGCAATAAATTCACAATAGTCAAGTCACTAAAAATAATTTTCAATACTGAATTTAAATATTTTGGCAAAATAATTTCAGATTTGTGATAGAGGACATAAAAAAAGTAGCAGACTGACCTATTAGTATACTTATTTTCCATGAAAATTCCATTTCAATTGATTCTACCTACACTTTTGCTCTGATAGCCATTACACTACCTAAGAGAAAATTTGATCCAAAATTTTAGAACATTCTTGTAAACAAAAGCATGTACTTCTCAAATGAAATAAAAAATAAAAGGTAACACCACACCAAGACACATCACTAGACTTCCAGCCAAGATGGAGGCATAGGTACACATACTATGCCTCCTTGCACAACCAAAAAAGGGAGGACAATAATTTAAAAACAAAAACAACCAGATCTGACAGAAAATCCAACTGTATGGAAGTTCCACAACCAAGAAGTTAAAGAAGACACATCCATCCAGACCGGTAAGTGGGGCGGAGCCGGGCAGAGAGCGCATGGTGAGCTGCCGGAGAGTTTGTGGAGCAGGGCGGGCAGCGCTGCAGCTGCCTGGAGAGGCCCAAGGCCAGCGCACCTGGAGAAGGCCGCGGCTGGCCGACCCAGACCCACCAGCTGGGAATGGTGGACCAGGCAGTTCCTCATACCCACGAAGATAGACTGGGAGGAAAAGCTGGGGAGTGGAGACCACGAGGTCCACCAAAGCAGAGAAATAAAGCCTCAAATCACTGAATGAAAACACCTGTGGGGGTTGAGGCGGCAGCGGGAGGAACTCCCAGCCTCACGGGAGAGTTTGTTGGGGAGACCCACAGGGACTTACATCTGCACAGGCCCAACCACCCGGGAACCAGCGTGGAGGGGCCCTTCATTGCTTGTGGGTGTCATGTGAGGTGACTGGGAGCCTGCAGAGAGTGGAGCAGGCGCCACTGTTCCATCTCAGGCCCCGCCCCCACAGGCAGCATTACACAGCAATATGGGTTACCCTGCCCTGGTGAACACCTAAGGCTCCACCCCTTAAAGTAACAGGCACGCAGAGAAAGGGAAGGATGGCCCAAATGAAAGAGCAGATCAAAACTCCAGGAAAAATACAACTAAGCCATGAAGAGATAGCCAACCTATCAGATGCACAGTTCAAAACACTGGTAATCAGGACGATCACAGGATTGGTTGAATTTGGTCACAAATTAGATGAAAATATGAAGAATACGCTAAGAGACATGAGGGGAAATGTCGAGGGAACCAATAGTGATGGGAAGGAAACTGGGACTCAAATCAACAGTGTGGACCAGAAGGAAGAAAAAAACATTCAACCAGAAAGGAATAAAGAAACAGGAATTCAAAAAAATGAGGAGAGGTTTAGGAACCTCCAGGACATCTTCAAACATCCGAACATCTGGGCCATAGGGTTGCCAGAAGGAGAAGAGGAAGACCAAGAGATTGAAAGCTTATTTGAACAAGTAATGAAAGAGAACTTCCTCAATCTGGCAAAGGAAATAGACTTCTAGGAAGTCCAGGAAGCTCAGAGAGTCCCAAAGAAGTTGGACCCAAAGAGGAACACACCAAGGCACATCATGATGACATTACCCAAGATGAAAAATAAGGAGAATCCCAGAAGCAGCAAGAGAAAAGGAGACAGTTACCTACAAAGGAATTCCCATAAGACTGTCAGCTGATTTCTCAAAGGAGACCTTTCAGGCAAGAAGGGGCTGGAAAGAAGTATACCAAGTCATGAAAAGCAAGGACCTACATCCAAGATTACTCTATCCAGCAAAACTTTCATTTAGAATGGAAGGACAGATAAAGTGTTTCTCAGATAAGGTCAAGTTCAAGGAGTTCATCATCACCCAGCCTTTATTATATGAAATGTTAAAGGGATTTATATAAGTCATGGAGGGATATCAACAGGGGAATGGGAGGGAGAGAGAAGAGGAGAGTACAGAGAATAGGTGGCATAAACAGTAGGTAGAAAACGGACAGGGGGAGGTTGAGAATAGTATGGAAAATGTGGAAACCAGAGAACTTATGTGTATGACCCATGGACAAAAACTAAAGGGTGGGGAATGGTGGGGTGTGGGGCGGGGGGGGATAGAGGGGGGAATGGGACAACTATAATAGCATAATAAAATAAATTAACAAAAAAAAGACGCATCACTACCTGGCTGGTGTAGCTCAGTGGATTGAGCGCGGGCTGGGAACCAGACGGTCCCGGTTCGATTCCCGGTCAGGGCACATGCCTGGGTTGCGGGCCAGGTCCCCATGAGGGCCATGTGAGAGGCAACCATACATTGCTGTTTCTCTCCCTCTCTGTCTCCCTCCCTTCTCCTCTCTCTAAAAATAAATAAAATCTTTAAAAAAAAAAATGTTTAAAAAAAAGACGCATCACTAAAGTGGCAAAGGTTAAAGATAGAGAGAACCCTAAAAGCATCAAGAGAAAGACAGTTTACCTACAAGGGAGCCCCCATAAGACTGTCAGCTGATTTCTCAACAAAAACATTTCAGGCCAGAAGGGATTAGCATGAAATATTCAGTGATGAAAAGTAAGGACCTATAACCAAGACCACTTTCCCAGCAAAGCTATCATTTAAAATTGAAGGAGAAATAAAGAGCTTCCCAAATAAAAAAAGCTAAAGAAGTTTGTTACCACCAAACCAGTATTACAAGAAATGTTAAAGGGAAGAGGAAGGAAAAAAAAGAAAGAAGAAAAAAAATAAACAAAGAAATACAGTTAACCCTATGGAGGTCGCAGTCAAAAAAATTACAGCGTAGGCTGCACATATCCAAGAGATACATTCATCACTATTATGCTGAAATGTGGAAAAAATATTAAAAACACTGCAAATTTGTATTTATTATACCTGTATAATAAAATACATGATTTTTAATTTATTTTCAGTTACAATCTAGAAATTAAGCAAATATAAAAACATAAAAAATTCTTTTCAAATAACACGGATACTGCTAAAAAATGCTACCAAAAAAATGTCTTTAACATTAATTAATCAGACTCTTGAATAGTTGGCTTGCAAAACGTTTGTACCAGTCACCACAAACAATATTGCTGCACTCAAGGTATGAATACTTTTCATAACACTTGCAAAAATATTTTGATAAGCAACTCAAAATCGCTGAAGTATCTGCAGCAGCATTTGCTGAACTTCTTCAACATCACTTGGATTATTGAATGAATATATTTTTCCAGCCATTTTCAATGGTAAATGAAAAAAAAAACAAAAACACTGACTTCCAAGTTCACGGAAAATAAACAACTATACCAACAATCACTTCAGAGTTCGCAGTATCTCTCAGGTACAATTTGCTATCAAATATCACCTACCCCTACAAAATTCATGTTATAACCACACTGGTGGCTTAAATATTATGGCTTAATGTTAGTCATATACAAATGCGCAGCTAGTCATGACCTTGAACCTATGCATTCAATTTATGTAACATTATGTAAGAAAAGAGTTTGCATCTCTCAGATCAGCTGCAACCTCTGCAGGGATAAAAGAACAAAATGGCAATACATCACTTTAAATGTAAATAGCTTAACGGCTCCAATCAAAAGACATACAGTAGCTGAATAAGAAAACAAGACCCACGTATATGCTATCTACAAGAGACCCACCTCAGAATGAAAGACACGTACAGACTAAAAGTAAAGGGATGGAGCCCTGGCCAGGTAGCTCAGTTGGTTACAGTGTTGTTCCAATATGCTGAGGTTGTGGGTTTGATCCCTGATCAGGTGACATACAGGAAGAAAGAGGAATGGGGGAGGGAAATTCAAAGACTTTGCTTTATGCTATTTTTTACAATGAGGATTTAGTACATTTTATAAATTAAAAATAAGCATAAATCAAATGTATAATTATGGAATAAACTACATATTTTATACCTTAAAAATTTTATAGAGTAAAATATTTATTTTGGCCCTATCTGGTGCGGTTCAGTGGCTTGGGTGTCGCCCTGCAAACCAAAGAGCACAGGCCTGGGTTGCAGGGTAGGTCTTAGGTTGGGGGTGTGTGAGAGGCAACTCACAGATGCTTCTCTCACACAGATGTTCCTCTCCCTCTCTCTAAAAATAAATGAATAAAATCTTTAAAAAAATAAAAATAAATATTTACTTTATATATGAACTTTCAAGGATTATCCGAGAATACAAATTGTGCTTGTAGTATTGGAACAATTGTACCAATATTATTTTTAAATAAAATCTATTACTATATTATGTGGTTTTAGATAAGAAACGTCAATATAATTAAGGCCTCTGCCTTTTATTTGTTCTCTTATTTAAAATAAACACAAGTCAATTCCCTTAGTAGTTTACCTTAGCACTTCCTAGAAAGGGGCAAACGCTTAAGATGATTATGCAATAAAACAATCTTCTCCAAAAAAAACCTAAGAATGTCTGTATTCTTCCCTTGCTTGCAAGGAGGAAGTAAGAGCCACTGGATACAGAACTGGAATACAGAAGCACAACTCAGGGAGTCTTTTTTCATTCTTCCTCCACCTTACCTTTATGTATTTTTTTAAAATCCTCACCACAGGATATGTTTATTGATTTTAGAGACAGAGGAAGGGAAAGAGAGAAACGTTGACGGAGAAACTGATCAGTTGCCTCCTGTTGCACCCGACCTGGGATTGAACCTTCCATCTAGGCTTGCGCCCTGACTAGGATTGAACCCACAACGGTTCTGATGTATGAAGGATGCTCACACCACCTGAGCCATGCAGCCAAAGCTTAACGTTTATTTTTATTGTTCACATTGTGGTCATTCACACTCACAGGTGTGCTGCATTGTAAGATTTAAAAAAAAAACACCAACCTTTCTACACATAAATTGTGTGCTTCCGTATGACAGGCACTAATCCCTCAATTTGTTGTATCTCCCCCCAACACCCCTAAAAAAAAACTATCTTCTCCAACGTTTTGCAAAATATTCTTTTAAAAGAAAGGAAATGTGTTATAAGGGCCAGTGTATGGAAATTTTTATAATTAAGACAGCTTCCTTATCTACTTCAGACTTGCAGGGAAAATGTTTTCACTCTCTTTGCAAGGCATTCTAAATCAGGCCAAAGGAAAGACCAAACGCTAGCCTGGTGACCGACTGACTTCCAGGAGTCTTTCCTGGAGAACTCGGAGTCTCTGTATTCACTCCAACAGGGGAGCCACTAGCCACTTTGACTACTGAGGCCTTAGAATGTGGCTAGTCCGAAAGAAGATGAGCTGTTAAGTTTCGGACACCAGGCTTGGAAAGGAAGGAAGGAGTGGACAAAAGGAATGGAAAATATTTCGTTCGTTTTCCTATTATCACAAATTAAAACGAAACCTTGGGCAATAATAAAACATACTATTAAAATTAATTTCGCCTATCTTTTTCGTACTTTTAATTTCAAGTTACATACATAGCTCGCTTTGTATTTTTCTATTGGACAGCGCTGGTCTAAGTAATTAATAATTTCCAGCGGACACTGTATCTATTGCGTTCCCTCGAGTTTTTCCGGCAGCTTTACTCGAGCATGGAGCACCGTTAACCCTGCTTAAGCCTGGCGCAGGCCCTTGAGCTCTGAGACCCGGGGTAAGAAGGGTGGCAAGCGGGTATTAATGGGCCCCTACCCACTGCGCATCTCGCAGCGCAGGCTCCCGAATCTTATCTGGCAGCGAGTCCCCGAGCTGTTGCACGAAGCGGCCGAACAGTTCCACCAGTTCCATCACGGCCCGCTTCGAGGTACAGCGCACACGGAAGTCCTCGCGGGCAGTGGCGGGGACCGAGGTCTGGTCTTCTGCCCCGGCTACTCTCTCCACATCCCGCGGAGGCGAAAGGTCCTCCAACTCAGGAACCCCCGCCATTTTCCAGTTTGAACTGTGGGCGGGAACTCTGGGAGCGGAAGCGAGTTCTACGGTGGGAAAGTGTCCGCGTGCGGCCGGAAACTTAGTCCGCCGCCGCAGCAGGGTTCCGGCTGAGGACCGCAGGCTGAGGCTCCGCGGGCGGTTGCAGAGCTACACCCGCGGCGGCGATGGGGGCTGTGGGCGCAGGGCTGGTGGACTGCCACTGCCACCTCTCCGCTCCAGATTTCGACCGCGTAAGCGAGGGCTAGGCCGGCCGGGTGGGTGGGAGCGGGGAGACCCCCGTCCTCTTCCTTCAGGTTTCCTTTGCTCTCTTAAAAGGACGGAGCCCCAAATCCACCCAGGCCGGTCTATGGCCGGTGGGAGTTGCTCCTGCCTCCCTATTTAACCGCAGTCATACTGATTTTTCTTTCTGATCCGGAATAGCATAAGCCCTCGGTCTCCACTTTAATTTGCTTTACCCTGTTACCGGAGTTCTGCCCCCTACCTCCGCTTGTCCCGGCTGAGAATCCACTTTCCCTTAAACTCGGGCTCGTTCCGAGGCAAACAGAAAGAACGATGCACGCACAAAATCGAAGTTACAAAGTGATTTACCCGCTACATTGGAAACTAGAGGCTCATAATAGAAAAGGAAGAGCGGAGTCTATTGGGGGGAGGGGGGGTCGGTGGGCCAGCCAAACAAGAAGATGGGTATACGGTGGTGAGGAAAGTAGGCGGGTTGAATTTGGTACATTCATGCTACCAAAATACTGGATGGAGCCTGGAGAGAGGCGTGAAGCAAGACTAAAGAGGTTGTCAGGGATAGGTGAGGTAGGTCAGTAAGAAGTTTGGATTTCATTAAAAGAACAATGCGAATCTAGTAAAGGTTTTTCTTTTTTAAGAAAGTGACAAGATCTGATATTCATTTAAAAACTATTATGCTGATGATGTGCAGCAACTGGATAGAGGAGAGAGAGGGTGGAAGCTAGCAGACCAGTTTGGAAACTTTTGCAGTATGTAGACAAGAGATGATGGTGGTTGCAGGGGAGTTTGAGAAAAGCAAATGGATTCCAGGTGTATTTTGGAGATAGAATCTATAGTACATACTGGAGAATTGAATGTGGGGAGGGAAGGAAAGAGGTGAATTGATGCTCTGGGGAGGTTGGTGGTGCTGTTTACGAAGATGAGGGTAGACAGGTTGGGAGGGGAGGAGGAAGGAATAGGTTTGTGGGGGAGAAAACGGTTATGTTTGGTACATGTTGAAGCCTAATATCCATCCAAATGGAGATATCATACAGTCATGCTTAAATATGAATCTTGGGTTTTGGAAAGAATAATAGGCTGCAAACAACAATTGGGGACTTGTTCGCATAATAATAACATTTAAACTTGTGGATAAGATCACTTAAAGTGAGTAGAGAGAGGCATGTAGGGTCCTGAGACCAGAAAGAGGAGAGAGAGACAATTAGGGAGACTGAAATAGCAGCAAGAAGGAGAAAGTGAGGTTTGCAGGAGAGTGGTGTTGCCCAAATCAAGGGTGGGAAATATTTCAGGAAGGAAGGAGTGGACAAGTGCAGAGTTCCTAAATGCTGCTGAGGGCCAGAGTAAGAGGAGGACAGAGAAGTGTCCTTTACATCCGACAGTAACAGTTTCTGTTTTAATGTAGAGGGAATAAGTGCCAGGTTTTACTAAGAGAAAGAAAGAGGAAACAGAAGGTGGGTCAGTGTAGGTTCTTCACATTCCACCGCCCTGTTCCTCGTCATCATTGTGGTCATTTATGTTGCCTCAATTACATTGATACACACAGCCAAAGAGCAGTTACTTACTCATCTAAAGTAACTGATAACTTCTGCTTATTTTAGGATCTGGATGACGTGTTGGAGAAAGCCAAGAAAGTAAGTCAAGATCTGTAATTGCCCTTTTGTTTTTGTTTTTGTTTTCCTTCTAATTTTAGGTTAGAACACCTTGACATTTAGATATGCTCTGTTGATGCTTCAGTAATAATGTTACATTTATTGTGTTTACTATGTAACAGGTACTGACTAAGCCCTTTCTGTACATTATTTCATTTAATGTTTCACAACAATCTTCTGTGGAAGCTACTAGTTTTTAGCTCAGGGGTCCCCAACCTTGGGCTGCAGACTGGTAGCTGTCCACAAGCAAAGCTCACCTGAGCTCTGCCTCCTGACCTCTCCCCTCCCCCTCCCATCCACAGCCAGGTGAGAGGGGGTGGGGGGGTAGTGAAGCTCACCTGAGCTCTGCCTCCGGCCCCTCCCCATTCCACAGTGGGGCCAGCAAAGCTCACCTCCCCTTCCAACGAGCCCCCCGCCCCCATCTTCCATGAAACTGGTCCAATGATGCCAAAAAGGTTGGGGACCACTGTTTTAGCTAACCATTGCCCATTTTATAGATGAGGAAACTAAGGCCTGGAGACTGACCTGTCCAAAGACACGCAGCTAGTAAAATGATGCAGGCAAGAAAGTCAATTGAATAGACGTTCCCCCAGCCATCATGCTTACTAGTAATATGGAACAGATTAGTCCATCTGTCAGCTCTAAAATTAATACTATTCTGGAGATCTTGGAGAAATTAGAAAAGTTTTCTGAAACATTTCTGTTTGGGAGAAAATTATTAATTTTTGGAAGTGTTTATGGAACTCATTAGAACTAGCATTTCGTAATCTTTCCCAGAAGCGTTAGTCAGGAGTGGCTGCCGGCACATTTTTATATACAGCCATCTTTCATTCTGACAGGTTAATTAGGAGGGTAGGCTTCGGAGTCACACAGGCCCGGTGATCTGAGGCAAGTTATTTGCCTCCGTCCGCAATTCTGTCTCCTGATCGTCCAGTAGATTGTAGCAGTGCCTACCCCATCAGCTTGTGTAGATTCATTGAGGTGATGTTTATGTCGACTGAACATAGTAGCTGAAGCGTAGTAAGGACCCAGTGATAGCTATTACGATTATACTGATGGAGTGTTGATGAGCAAAGAAAACTTTACATTTTTAAAAATTATATTGGATGTATATTGCTTAAAACTCTAACCGCACTATTCTTTCTTTGTTTCAGGCCAATGTTACGGCTCTTGTGGTGGTCGCTGAACATTCAGGAGAATTTGAAAAGATTATGCGGCTTTCAGAACGGTGCTACTTCTCTCTAAGAACTTAAAGAGTTGCTAATAAGGATGCAGTTATGATATCATGTTTAGAATCTCAAAGATTGCCATTTTTAAGAAGAATGAGAAGGAAAATATAAATATGATCCTAAAACATTCTTTCCTACTTATTCTTTAGAGTTACACTGTCTCCTGGTCTAATATTCTACTTTCTCGATTCGTTTTACACTTTTAGATACAGTGGGTTTGTCCTGCCCTGCTTGGGTGTTCATCCTGTTCAAGGACTTTCACCACAAGACCAAAGGAGTGTCACGTTAAAGGTAACAGTCACTAAAACAAAAGCCTTAAAAATGATAATACCTTTCGCTCAGTAATCCTCCTTTTTCTGATTTAAAGTTTAAGACAATACTCTAAAAGAAGGAAACGCTACCTCCTTTCCCAAAGGAGGGAATTATTTGTAGTAGAAAAAAAGGACAGCCCAGCAGCTCAGAAATAAAAGAGTGATTAGCTTGTAGAGTGTTAAATGTAATGCATTTGTTAAAAACGAGGATTATAAGGTTTATGCAGCAACGTGGAAGAGTTTACAGTATAATGTAGGGAGAAAGACAAGGTACAAACAACTTATTCGCTGAGTGACATTGTATAAAAACATATCCTGTATGGAAAAGACTACAAAGGAAAACACAGAAATGATAGTAGCTGTGACGATCTTGAAGAATTACAGCTGATTTGTTTTTACATTTTTTAAAATCATATTGTCATACTGCTTTGGCAAAAAGGTGGTAAAATATCCAGAAAAAGATACACATTCATAAGTGCAGTACTATAAGGGAACAGATGAGTTCAAGTACACAGTGTCTTCTTTGAATGTAGAACCATCCCCATAGGAGTGCCCTTGGTCTATGAAACTGCATGGCTTTCATACCCTCTGTAAAAAAGGTCCTACCCACGAGATCTCATTGACTTACAATAGCCAGTATTCTTATATTTCAGACTTGTCAGGGAGATGCTCAACTTCTTCAGTGCGTTATTACATAATGAGACCAGTAGCCCCATTTCGAAGAAGTGAAGACTTTGTGTTACCTACCAGTAAATTAAGACACGCGGTCTGCATTTTTTATAATAATGAATCTGTATTCCTACATTTGGATACCCCAGATAGCTCTCCTTACTTTGAAACAAAGTTACTTTTACTTTACTTCAGGTAAAAAATAAATACTTAATCTGCTGAGTTGTTGATGTGATGAAATAAGCTAAACTGCCAGAGTCACAATTTCTATAACTTTGGGATCACAGCAGGATGGCATTTGTTTCATTTATGTAGAGATTTATGAGTATAGTAATAGGCATTCATTTAGTTAGCCATGTGTTTGCTGAGCACCTCCTGCATTCCAGGCGCTATAAAGTAGTATCTCTCTCGTGAAACTAGATTCTGGATTGGGGCAGACAATGAACAGTTAGATACGTGGACAGGGAAACTAGGTAGCGCTGAGTGCTTTAAAGACAGTGAAACAATAAAGACAAAGGTTGTGTGACAGGGATTGTGGGTGCTGGTTTTTAGATTGTGTAGTCGAGGAAGGCCTCTCTGAGGAACTGGCCGAGCAGAGAGACGGGTCACAGTGTTGTAGGCAGAGGAGCCAACGACCTGAGATAGGAACAAGCTGGATGTGGTCAAGGGCTGGGGGGAAGAAGGCTGATGGGACTAGAGGAAAGGGAAGTGCTAGTGGCGAGGTCAGCGTGATGTCACAGGGGTCACCTCATACAGAGCCGTATTTGATTTCACATCAATGGGGGATTTAAAGTGAGGACTGGCAAAATGGGATTTATGTTTTGAAAGGAACCCCTTCACTATGGTGTGAAGAATGAATTTTGAAGAGGGTAAAACAAAGAAGGGGATATAATGAGAAGGTTATTCCAATAGTCCACGCAAGAAATGGTGGTAGATTGGACCAGAGGCAGCAGTGGAGGTGAAGGGAAGTGGACGATTTTGGCATGTATTTGGCATGAATGTAGAACCAATAGGACTGTTGAACTTACAGACGTAATTAACATATCAATAATATACAGGAAATTCTAGACTATCAAAGTAGATACGAACTCATCAAATCTCAGGATGGCCCTCTGCAAAAGACCAGAGATAAGCAGTTATTCCTGCTTTATCCTAGTGTGTACTCCACACCCCTGTTTCTTTCTCACATAGCGATTAGACCATGAACCCCTAATAGGTGGCAGAAGGCTAGGGATGTAGTGAGCATTCATTATATTTACTTGATTTACGAAATGACAGTTGCCTACCATCACACAAATCTGTCGACATATTCCTGAATTAATTTATTCAATAAATATGACTCCCAGGCAGGGTTCAGTTCCCAGGGATGCTTTGGAGAGCCACGACTCACTCACTGGCCGCCGTCTGCTGCCCCTGCAGGCAGGTCAGTTGCCCTCCGGTCGGCTCCTGCCCCTGCTTGGCCCACTGCACTCACTTCGGTTGCACGTGTGCCCCCTGTTCTAGAGGTTCTGAAGCCTAAACATTTTCTTTAATAAAAAATCTATTGTAATGATTTAAAACCATTCAGCATCAACTTTCTTTCCGTTTCCCCTTTTGCCTTATTCTTTCTTTTCCTCTTTTCCTCCTTTCTTTTTTCTCTCCCCTCTCTTCTTTCAGCAGCGTATTGGAAACAGCATGGGCTTTGAAGTCAGAGAGACCTGAGCTACTGGCTTCCGTGCTCTGTGGCCCTTAACTTTGCCAAGTCTCGGTTTCCTCAGTTGTAAATCATGAGTGATTACATAGTAGCAGTGTTCCCAGTCATGGTGTGGAGAGATAGAGGATCTTTAAAACCCCAAAGTAGAGCCATTAGCTGTTATGGAACACCCTCTCGGATATCTAGTGTTATATACTCTCAGCTCCTCATGACGACGTGAATTCCCCTTCACTGACTTACTAGAATGTATTTCTGAGGCGTTCACTTACTCTCCCTCATCTTTTCTGTCTCTCAAGGTGTAAAATCTCCTGTTCCTCTACATCTGTTTTCCCTCCCCTTTAAAATTCTCCCTTGGTCTGATTATCCTCTGTAGAAGTACCTTGCAATTTACATATCCTGTGACCAAAATCCTGAAAGTACTTTAAAAGAAGCAAATTTTCCTTATATTTGTCTTTCTCTTGCCTTAACAAGGGAAACTTCACAGGGCAAATTCTCTAAGTGAAATGGTAATATCACAGAAAATAATGGTACACAGTTACTTCAATAGTTAACAAACAAGCATATATATGATAGTTACTGTTTAATATTGTTGAACCCTTAGGGCAAAAATAGGCTAAACAGGATTATAAAGATAAAAGAAATCAGTAAAAATTGTACAAAGGATATATGGGGTTATTGTTATTATAAACTCATAAACCATTAGTACCATAACATAATATACTCCCTGAAACTCACTCACATAGGTGCCCACCTGGTGGCTTTCTTCTCTCTTGCTCAGATGTTCTGGGAAATCAAAGCTGTCCTCCAAAATGCCAGGAAATGCTTCCTAAGCAGAAGGAAGTATTTAATTGTGAATCTTTATAAACAGTTATATTCTCGTGACCCAAATGGGGGTGGGATGTTACTACTCAAATTTCCAAATGGAAGTGCTCACTGTTATAGAAGGACTGCTGTTCCTAGTTCCTCAACTGGTTAAAGGAATAGAATGTATGGAAAGGACCCAGTACAGCGCAGTGCCTGGCATGCAATCTGTGTTTATAAAATGTCAGGTTCCTTCTCCTAGTATAACAAATATACTTTCTTTCTCTCCCAGGATTTGGATGTAGCATTGCCCATTATCGAGAATTATAAGGATCAATTGTTGGCAATCGGAGAGGTAAACACCTATTAGCTGATCAAATGGTATATGATCTAATTCAGACTTTGATATATGAAAACAATCCTTAATTCAGTATTGGTGATTATAACTGACTGGGGTAATTATGTTCACCCAGTTTAGCTGAATAATAATTTATCAGTACTTCCTCAATAAGCAAAAGAGCTTGGGGTAAAACAATAGAAAGCCTCACCATAGGCTTATGTTAATACTTTATTAGCTTTTCTATATATTACGCTTTTTTTTTTTTTTTTTTTTTTTGCTTAAATATGGGTCAGCTCTCTAGTAAGTTCGAGTAGTATACACAAGGGAAAAGGCTAAGGTGGCGGACGAGGTAAACATAGTTCACCTCCTTTCACAACCACATCAAAATTACAACTAAACTATGGAACAGCTGCAAAGGACCGGCCTTTACAACACTCTGAGTTTTTAGGTTTCCCCAAAGGAGAGATGGTAGAGGCCAATTCAAAATAAAAAAATAAAATAATTCAACACTCTCTTTCCGAATGCTGGAGGCCAGTCAGGAGTCTTTGCCCTCTGCCACTGACTGAACTCCGACAGCAAAA
>PVJI01009382.1:0-11661 GCA_004026765.1 Micronycteris hirsuta | reverse complement strand
GTTTTTAGGTTTCCCCAAAGGAGAGATGGTAGAGGCCAATTCAAAATAAAAAAATAAAATAATTCAACACTCTCTTTCCGAATGCTGGAGGCCAATCAGGAGTCTTTGCCCTCTGCCACTGACTGAACTCCGACAGCAAAACTTCCTTTATTTTTAAAAGGTTTCTTTTTTACAATCAGTAGGGACAACTACAAATCATTAGCATCTCTAAAAGGTTGACATACAAGAGTACTTTAATTTTCACCTAGGCCTAAACAAATGGATGCTATGATAAGGAGGTTGCTAATCTACCTTTTAGCCAGGAAACAGTATTAAACTACAAAACTCTAGGTCCTAGTTAATGGCTAAACATATACTTTCAAAGTCTTAGATCTCTCTGAGTTAAAGATGTGTGCAGAGGTTGCTCTTTGTACCTTTGAGACTCAAGAGGACTGACACGTAGGCAAAGACATTCTTTAACTCCATTCGTCAGGGCTTAGATGTTTGGCTGCCTATCAGGCGACAGGAAGGTTCTATTTACATTTTTCTGAGATGTGAATCTATTGTTTTGTTTAACCTTTTACTAAAATCTACTATTTTCAGCTAAAAACTTCCTAACTTTCCTAGTAATAAAACATTTCTGCTCAGTAGTAAATTTCTGGCTTTGGAAAGAACTGTGTAAGACATTTCTTAGTAAATGGCTTCTCTAGCAATTAGTTGCTTCTGCTTTTAGTGTTCAGGTTGCTGGTTTGCTAAATGGCTTAATCCCTTTAGGTGGGGGAACAGGCCTTTGTTTTTCAGAGGTCAAATGAGCACTGCCACATCTACATCATGCAAGCCACAAGCTAGATTTGGGATGAACTGCCCTGGTCGCCTGCTGCTGTGCAGCGGTGTCCCGCCCATATCCGACTGTGCTGAGAAATGGGTATGGGTTAGTTCTTCACAAATCAGTGCTCATGGATCAGATGCATCATGGCTCCCAACAAACAGCCATCATTCAGAACCTCCAGAAATCAGGCTGAATGGAGGTCCTACAAGTATGGAATTAAAGAAGAAAGAACAGCAAGACTGGTGAAGGGGGCAGAGAGGCAGAACTGGCTGGTCCCACACCCATGTGTGGCAGATAAAAATTGGGAGGGATGTTTTGGGAATAAGGGCTCCCAGCCCCACACCAGGCTCCCCAGCCCAGGATTCCAGTTCCAGGAAGATAAGTCCCCATAACTTCTGACTATAAAAACCAGCAGGGATTGAGGCTGTGAGAGACAGAAATTGCTGGATTGCCAGGCAGTTCCTCTTAAAGGGCCCACACACAGGCTTACTCAGACTCACTCCCTCTGAGCTCCAGGTAGTGAGCAGCAGATTGAAAGGCATCATGGCATATGGGGAGAAGCTGAAGTGTCTGGCATCAGGGCGAGAGCTGGGGGGGGGGGGGGCAGCTTTCTCCCAGACGGAAATGCTGGCAGAGGCTGTTGTTCCTTTTCTGACCCTCCCCCCCACAGAGCCCCAGAGCTGGCACGTGGATGCCATATCTGAGTCTCCATCAACCTTGCTAACACTGTTTGCCCTGCCCTGGTGAATCCCTGATGCTCTGCCCCACCCCACCCAACTTGCAGGCCCACCCAAGCTGTTTCCAGTGGCTTTTCCATACAAATGGCTGGTCTTTGCTTAAGCTTCAGATTTTCCTGCATCATCTCAAGCAAGCAGCATCTGGCCTCAGTGAGCCCCATACCTCTTGCTAAGTGGCCCCAGGCCTGGCACTAGAAGCAGCTGGCCTTGGCTCACAACTTGGCCTCGCCTGAGCATATCTAAGCCCAGCACAAGTAGCAGCCATCTGCAGATCACTTTGTAGCTTATGCTGGGTGCCCCTGGGCAGAACACAGGCAGTGGCTGACCTTGGTCTGCACCTTCTGGGAAGCCCCAGAGCCTGCACACCCAGTAGACAGCTACAGACCATGTTGGGGCACCACCAGCTAACCACCTCCATAAGCAACACACTCAAGAGGCAGACTCAGTGGGCACCAGAGCCCTGCTGAAATAAATCCTGCTCTGTGGAGTGGGCCCCTATACAGCTGGTCTTCCTTGGTGGTCAGTGGTCATAGGCAGACATTGTAGCTGATTGGCCTGGGTAAACCCCTCCCATTGACCTGCCAACAGTAGTAACCAAGGCTCAACTACAACTGGAGGGTGTACACAGCCTACACAGTGGACATACCTGAGTATCCAGCTTGGGTGATAGGGGAGGCTGTGCCACTGGACCCTACAGGACACCAGCTACAGTAGGCCACCTTACCAAGCCAGGGAGTCATAGCAGCTTCACCTAATACATAGAAGCAAACAGAGGGAGGCTGCCAAAATGAGACAGAAATAGGTCCCAAATGAAAGAGCAAAACAAAATTCCAGAAAAAGAATTAAGCACAATGGAGACAAGCAATCTACTAGATTAAGAGTTCAAAACATTGCTTATAAGGATGCTCAGGGAACTTAGTGAGAATTTCAACAACATAAAAAAGGACATGGAAACCATAAAAAAACAGAAGTGAAGGCTACAGTAACTGAAATGAAGAACAATTTACAGGGTATCAACAGTACAGTGGATGAAGCCAAGAATCAAATTAGCAACTTGGAAAATAAAAGCAAAAAACACCTGACTGGGAAGGAGAAGGGTATAACAGGGTTCAATGACAATGATAAAAACTTAAAAAATAAAAGTAATTTTTAAAAATCCATTTAGAACAAGAAGAAAAAAATTCAAAAAAATGAGGATAGTGTAAAGAGACAACTTCCAGCATACCAACATTTGCATCATGGGAGTGCTAGAAGGAGAAGAGAGAGAGCAAGTAATTGAAAACCTATTTGAAAAAATAATGACAGAAAATATCTCCAACTTGGGGAAGAAAATAGGCATACAAGTCCAGGAAGTGCAGAGTCTCAAGATGAACACAAAGAGGCCCACACTGAGACATCATAATTAAAATGCCAAAGGTTAAAGATTAAGAGAAAATCTTAAAAGCAGTTAGTTACCTATAGGGAGCTCCCATAAGACTATCTGCTGATTTCTCAAACTTTGCAGTCTAGAAGGGAATGGCAAAAAGTATTCAAAGTGATGAAAGCAGGGACCTGCAACCAAAAATACTCTATCCAGCAAAGCTATCATTTAGAATCAAAGGACATACAAAGATCTTCCCAGACAAGAAAAAGCTGAAGGAGTTCATCACCACCAAACTAGAATTACATGAAATGTTAAAGGGTCTTCTTTAAGAAGAAGATCCAAAATATGAACAATAGAATGGCAATAGATACATATCTATCAGTAATTGATTCTAAAAAAAACAAGCAGAACAGAAACAATCATAGATACTGAGAACATTTTGATGGTTGCCAGATGGGAAGTGTGTTGGGTGGGTGGGTGAAAAAGATGATGGGATTAGAAGTACAAATTCAGTGTTACAGAATAGCCATGGGGATGTAAAGGACAGCATAGGGAATATAGTAGCTGAAGAATATATTTTCATGACCAATGGACATGGACAACGGTGTGGGGATTGCCTGAGGGGTGGGGGTTTGATCAAGGGAGGCAAAGGGGGAAAAATTTGGACAACTGTAGTAGCATAAACAATAAAATATAATGAAAAATAAAGTAGTATATACAAACATTTTAAATAGGGTACAGTGTAATTAGAGAACACTTCTATAAACAATTTGCAGTTATAAAACTTTGTTATCACTTGGTAATAAATTTCACTTCTAATGAAAGAAAAAGATAAAAGATAAGAATAACAGTTAAATCCAGAATATAGATTATAACAGTGCATGCCAAAATAGTATCAAGGACAGCAGTCATTTATAATCTTTTCTGTCCAAGGTGATGACCACATGCAGCACTTGAAATGTGACTGATCCAAATTGAGATGTGCTCTAGGTATAAAAACACAGAGGATTTCAAAGTCTTAGCACCCCAAAGACAGGATGTAAAATAAGAATAATTTTTACAGTGATTGTGTTAAAATAATAATGCATTACTGTATAATAATAATGATAAAGGTTTGGATATGCTGGATTAAATACATTTAAAATTATTAAAATTAATATTATTGAAATTAATTCCACCTGTTTCTTGTTAGTGTTTTCAATGTGGCTACTAGAAAATGTAAAGTCGTGACTGTGGCTTGCATGCATGGCTCCCATTGTATTTCTCTTGGGTACTGCCCAAGTACAGCTCCATAGCATGACTCTGGGGTTCAGTAGACCATAAACATATTGTTCTGTTTTCCTTTTCTCTCACAGGTGGGACTTGATTTCTCCCCTAGATTTGCTGGCACCGATGAACAGAAGGAAGAACAGAGACAAGTCCTAATCAGACAGGTCCAATTGGCTAAAAGACTGAATTTGCCCTTGTAGGTTCATTACTCTTTCTATATGAGTAGCTATAGAGCAACTTAAATAATGATTCTTTTGAAATGGAGCTCTACATTTCTTTTTCTCTGAATCACTTTAATAGAACAAAGATAATGTTATCACACTAAGTACTTAAAAGGAATTTTTTTTATTAAACAGGAATGTTCACTCACGCTCAGCTGGAAGACCTACCATCAGCCTGTTAAATGAGCAAGGTATTTAGGTTCCTGAGACAAATACTGCTAATGTTTAAGTTCGGTAATTCCAGTCCATATTCGCATAGAAAAATCCATGTTTTAATTTGATTTCTTAGACGGGAGGAGAAGGGGCAAGGGTGGAGGTGGAGATCAGCTAAAGTGATTTTGCATGGTAGCCTACTGTTTAAAAGGGTGTGGGTGTGATTATATGTATCAGGCCAGGATAAAAACAAATGAAAAATTGGATTAAGTAATTTATATTCCTGAAGTAGAAATGTATCTTATATGTATCATATTACTTCTCAGACTTTTTCAAGTGCCATGTACAGTAAGAAATGTATTTTGATATTCAATATAAGCACCAAAAAAATACCATGTTTTGGTATTAAGACTTTATTTTGACACTCAGTGTATTCACATACAGAAAACTGACAAAATTTAAAGAAGCAGTATGCCTATGTGTGTGTGTATGGGGTGTGTGTGTGTGTACCTGCACACACATATATAAGCACACACTGGTCAGTCTTAACTCACTAAATTGGTTACATAACTTACTTACAGTTGTAACCCACTAAGGTCACAACTGCTATTTGAAAAACCGCATCAACTAGTGAAGTAAATGTAACTGCCTGCAACTGGAAAGTATTGTATTTCTCAGTGATGGGTACCGAACCCATTTGGAATCACTGAGAACGTGACTTTTATGGAGGCCGAGCAGCCTCCTTCAGGAGGCTTCAGTTCGCCTTCAGGAACTGGAGGTGATTTTATGAAGTGAACTCAGCTGCTCGACCTGTGAGTCAGCTCCCACTCTTCCTCCCCTGGTGTTCTCGCTAAGGACTATTTGACGGCTTAAGAACCTCCCGTTAGGAACAGTAATTTGACAGCTCACAAACTTCTGGAAAATGTTGGATGACATAGGAAGATTAAATAATTGTTTAAAAATTCGTCCTTCAATTTTATTTAATAATGTTATTCTGAAGATTAAGAATTTACTGTATTTTCATTCTACTGTACATTTATCCATCCTTTAGAAGTCGTAGAACTTCAACTTTGTATCGTGGTGACCAAAGTTCTGATCGTTCTTGTTCAGCTTGATTAATGGAAAAACCTCTCGTTGAGGAAATGATTTGGAAGTCTGATTTATCTTTTATTTTTGAGAGGTGCTGACAAAGTGCTGCTCCATGCGTTTGACGGGCGGCCATCTGTAGCCATGGAGGGAGTCAAAGCCGGATACTTCTTCTCAATTCCTCCTTCTGTCATAAGAAGCGGACAGGTAGATTCCTTCATTAAACTTCATCTCACACCCTGTGAAATGCACTTAAAATATGAGCTTTTATTACATACTTGTGATACTATTCTAGTTACATTACAAAAACTAATCTTAGGTCCCAACCTGATGTCAGTATCATACTATCGTGATTACATTAGATTTACAGTACATTGTTTAAAAGATTTTATTTTATTTTTAGAGAGAAGGGGTGGGCGGGAGTCAAAGAGGGAAAGAAACATCAATGGGTTTTCTCTCATACATGCCCTGGGGCCAAACCGGCAACCTAGGCTTGTGCCCTGACTGGGAATCGAACCAGCGACATTTCACTTTGTGGGACGATGCTCCACCTGACTGAGTCACATTGGTCAGGGCGATTTACAGTAAGTTTTGAAATCAGAACAGTATGAGGATTTAGCTTTTTTTTTTTTTTTTTTGAGAGTACATTTATTAAAGCTGGGGACATTGAAACAAGGAAGGGCACAGGGCAGAACAAACAGCAGAAAGCCAGTGCAGGGCTGCTTTGACTCTCTAGAAATGTTATAGGAGGGAAATGAGCCCAGTCAGGGCTCACTGAGAAAGCAGAGACAGGTTCAGGCAGTTGGCCTAGGATGTGCTGCCACTGCCCACTGCTCCCCTGGTTTCGAGTGTCGTGCAGTCCCTCAAAGTTTAGGAGATGCGCGCCTGAGAGAGAAGATGGGAAAGGAAAAGGCACGGACATGCTCCCCTGAGCGGGGTGCTCCAGTTAGCTCTTTCTTTTCTAAATTATTTTGGCTGTTTGAAGTCCCTTGCCTTTCCATCTATGTTAGAATCAGCCTGATTTCTACAATAAAAGCTGGCTATTATTTCCATTGGGAGTACATTGAATCTATAGATCAATGTGGGGATAATTGATGTGAACATACTAGATCTTTGGTTTCTTTTGTCAGTGTTTTATAATTTTCAACATATAAATCCTGCATGTATTTACTTAGATTTATCCCTAGTTCTTGTTTTTCATTCTATTTTAAACAATACTGGTTTTAAAATTTTAATGATCAATTGCTCATTCCTAGTATATAGAAATACAATTGATTTTTATAAAATTTTTATCAAGTTACCCTGCAGAATTATTCATTAGTGCTAATAGGGTTTTTAAGGTTTTTCAAGATTTTTTATGGATTCTTTGACTAAAGATACACTTGCCTTTTCCTTTCTAATATTTGTGCCCTTTATTTCTTTTTCTTGCTTTATTTCACTAGATACAGCTACTAGTAGAATGTTGACTAGAAGTAGTAAAAACAGACACCCTTGCCTTTTTCCTGATTGAGGGGGAAACATTCATTCTTTTACCATTAAGTATACTATCAGCTGCACATTTTTTATAGGGTTAAGGAAGTCCCTTCTCTTTCTAGTCTGCTGAGAGTTTTTATCAAAAATGGATGTTGGATTCTGTCAAATACTTTTTCTGCATCTACTGAGATGATCATATAGTTCTTTTCTACGCATGTAAGTTATATTGACTGATTTTCTGATGTTGAACCAACCTAGCATTCCCAGGATAAAGGCTACTTGATCATGATGTATTATCCTTTTCACAGTTTGTTAGGTAGAACCTTAGATTATTTGAAACCTTTCTTATTTTCTAATATAGTTGCATTATTAATGCAATAGTTACATTAGCACTAACCACTTATAATTCACAAATCTTGATATATGCTGTATTTTCACCTTCTTTCAGTTCAGAATGCTTTCTAATTTATCTTGTGATCTCCTCTCTGACCAGAGTGATTATTTAAAGTATATTGTTTAGCCCTGGCTGGTGTGGCTCAGTGGATGGAGCGCCAGCCTGCGAACCAAAGGGTCACCAGTTCAGTTCCCAGTCAGGGCACATGTCTGGGTGGCAGGCCAGGTCCCCAGTGGGGGCGCATGAGAGGCAACCGCACATTGATGTTTCTCTCCTTCTCTTTCTCCCTCCCTTCCCCTCTGTCTTTTATTTTCAAGTACATCGTTTAATTTCCAAATACGTAGTAATTTTTCTGTTATCTTTCCATTGCTGATTTTTACTTTAATTCTACTGTGTTCAGGAAACATACATTGTATGATTTTAAGTCTTTTAAACTGGTTGAGCTTTGTTTAATGGCCCTGAATATGGTCTGCCCTGGTGAAGAGAACATGCACACTTAACAAGAATGTGCATTTCCCTCGGGTAGGGTGGCGTGTTCTGGAAGTGTCAGCTGATAGTCGTCCCAGATTAGTTTTATTTTTCCTACTTTCATACTTTGTGGGAAAACTTCTTATTTAGTAGTGATCTTCAGCTGTGGCATGTTTCTTTTTTAAAACTAAAATTCTACTTTTTCTAATTTTAAAGATGATATTTGTACATCATAGAAAATTGAATCACTTCCAAAAAGAACAAGTTTTAAGTCAGTCCAGATGCTACTGCTCAGACAACCATTACTAATGTTGATCCATGTAAAATAAGACCATCTTATTCTTTTGGTTTTGAGTTGGCTTCATGGGTATCTGTTTATGTCAATAAATATGGACTTACCTCATCTTTAAAATCTCATAATACTTCATAATATGGGTGTACCAAAATTTATTTAAACATCACCTTGAGTCAGCGATGTTTAGCAGGTGTGCTGCAAGAATTTCTGAAACATGCAGTACCTGCCTATTTAGTCAGGGGCATGAACTGAGACTGTCAAATAAAAAAATGACAATAGCCAACACAATAGCTGTCTGGTAGGACTGAATCAAACTTATACCTATGTTTTTGCCATTCCAGCAAAATATTTTGTTGTGCCACAGAATTTTAGTAATTAGTTTATGTGTGCCATGAGATGAAGAAAGGTCGAAAATCGCTGCCTTAAGTAAAGGTTATATTGTTTCTCATTTTTCACTGCTAGAAGCGGTGCTTCAGTCAATATCTTTGTACACCCGTAAGCCATATGCACGCTTGGGCGGTAATTCCCTATAAATGGAATCACTCAGGAGAGGGTGCACATTTTTAAATTTTTTGTTAAATTGTTACATTTTCTTAAAGAAGTTTATACTAGTTTAACTTTTACCTACCAACAGTGCATGAGCATACCTATTTCTGTGCCTTTGAAATTTTAATCTTAAAACTGTTTATTATAACAGTATTCTACTCTGCGTCATGTGTCTCCTTCTCATTTTTTACTTTAAAAGTCCAGTGGCAACAAAAGAATTATGTTCTTGGTATAAAACTCTTTGAGTTAATTGCAATCCTTATAATCCAGACAAAAAATTATAAATGGCCCAGCTGGTGTAGCTCAGTGGATTGAGCGCGGGCTGGGAACCAGAGGGTCCTGGTTCGATTCCCAGTCGGGCCACATGCCTGGGTTGAGGGCCAGGTCCCCAGTGAGGGCCATGTGAGAGGCAACCATACACTGTTCTTTCTCCCTCCCTTCTCCTCTCTCTGAAAATAAATAAATAAAATCTTAAAAAAAAAATTATAAATAAGAAAATAAAACCATCTACCACCCAATCTAAAACGTGGATATGAACTTTGGATTGATAAACGCAAAGCCTTGAGTGACCTCAGGCGAACAGAAGACGGAACACTGAGTGTGGTGGAGAAACAACGCGAGTCTCCTCCTTCGGTCTCTCCGTGGGCTGCTGGCACCGGTGTTGCCTTCCCTGCAGGGTGTGCTGTTGGTGCCCACTCCTTCGGTCCCTGGAGTCTTTGTGTAGTTTTTGGCAATGAATGTTTCTGTTTAAATCTATTAGTAAGAGAATGATGGAACACAGGGAACATTTATTAATTGAATGCTAAAGTATGAATTTTAAGTTCTCGCAGAATAGAAGGCATTGGCATGTGGGTTTAATGTTCCTTTTGTTATCTTTATTATTCATGTTTTAAACTTACTAGTTTTCTCTTTTCTCCAAGAAGCAGAAACTTGTGAAACAACTGCCTTTAACTTCAATTTGCTTGGAAACAGATTCACCTGCTCTAGGACCAGAAAAACAGGTAAATGATTGTCTGATTTCTACATTATTTAGATTGTGTCTGTCATTTGAACTATTTTTGATTTAGCTGTGTTTCTCATTATGGTGTAACTACAACGGAATCCTTTTTTAATGCTAGGTTGAGAGGTGATATTAACTTAATTTCAGGTCTTTTCTAAATATTAATGTGTGCCCCGAAGAATATTATTTTATTATGCAACAATGAGAGCCAGACCATTACAGTGAAAATGTCGGTGTCGAGAGTCAGAAAGGCCTGGATTCAAATCCTCTCTGCTACCCACTAGCTGTGTGACTTTGGACAAGTTATTGATCTCTCTGAAACTTTCTTCATTTATAAAATGTGGGCAAAATAATAGTAAAATACATTAAAGTATCAATGTGAGAATTAAATGGAGTAATGTATATGAAAGTGCCTAGCAGTATCTGGTATATAGTAACGAGGCTCAATAAATGCTTATTTTTGTTCTTTTAATTAGCGTGTTAGAATGAGGCTCTATTTCTCCCAATACAAGTATTGATAAATAGTCATGGATTTGTTTATGTGATCTTCATTATACTCTTGTTATTGTAGACCACAAAGAATTACATTTTAAATATTGCTACTATTTTAAATTACACTTTTCTCAAAGGAAGCCACAGTGTTTGCCTTATTTGTGGTAGACAGTACCCATTTCCGTCACTCAAAGTGCGGTTCACTAGCGGCCGCGACTGCCCATCAGATCTCTGTCTCCACGCCTGCGGGACGCAGAGGTGTGGGAGCAGTAGTGATGCGATTGGTAATAAACCACGACTGTCTGTGACGCAATGTCACGTGTGCTCACGAATGTCCAACTAGCTACGCATTTTCCTAAATCGGCTCTTACAAGAACATAGGAGACAGAGGAATGAGGAACTAGAGGGTCACGGCCCCAGTTTGCTTGCTCGTTTGGGTGCAGGACAGAATGGTACAGAGTTGTCTTCCTGACTGACGTAAAATAGAAGGAAAAGGACCCAGTGTTTTCTCCTTAAACAGAAATGAATTTCAAGTGCTGTCGTAACTCAATTTTATGTTTGTATTTAGCTGATCTGATCAAAATTATGAGTTTCTGGCATAGTGTCTTGCACATAGTACTCAAAAACATTTGTTGAATAAGTGAATTTTTAACTGAATATGCTTTTTGTTAAGTAAGTGTGTTTATTATAGAAAATTAGAAATCACATAAAATCATAAACTTGAAATCAGAGCCATCTATCCCCAGAAGGTTGCCGCTCAGTGTAGTGGCTAAGAACATAAACTCTGGTGTCAGATTGCACAGGTTCAAACCTCAGCCGGGCTACTTACCAGCTGTTTAGGATCCTTTCTTACCTATAAAAAGGGATGCAAATAATAATAGTACCAACTTATAGAGTAATTTTGAGGATTAACTGAGAAATTTCACAAGAAGCTTAGAACAAAACCTCTCCGACAGTATACAGTAAACAAATTCAAGTAGGTATGTCCTTCCAGACTTTTTATATTAACATAGATACACATACGTACTTTTCATAAATGTAGGATTAGCCTAAACACATCATTTCATAACTCACTTTTATTGATTTGAGAGAGAGAGAAACATCGATGTGAGAGAGAACATCAATTGGTTGCCTCCGGTACAATCTCTTTTTTTTTTCTTTTTTTTTTTTTAACTATATTTTATTGATTATGCTGTTACAGTTGCCCCATTTCCCCCCTTCACTCCCCCCTCCCCCTTACCCCCCTTTCCCCTCCCTTTAGTTTTGTCCATAGGTCCTACACATAAGTCCTTCTGCTCCTGTACTTCCTATACTGTTCTAACCTCCCCTTGTCTGTTGTCTACCTCCCATTTATGC